>PVJA010000603.1:0-161247 GCA_004027025.1 Myocastor coypus | reverse complement strand
AAATAAATTTCAACAATGGCCCTGCCGGGGTGTGGTGATACACGCCTGTAATCCCAGCACTTGGGAGGCTGAGGCAGGAGGATTTGTGCGAGTTCAAGACCAGCCTGGGCTACAAAAGTGAGCTCAAGGCCAGCCTGAACTGCACAGCGAGACCCTGTCTCAAAAAGACAAAATAAATAAATAAAATAAATAAATAAATAAATTTATTTCAACAATGGCAACTAACTATGCATATCTCTGAGGAAGTCATGACTTTCCTAAGCTTTACTGTCTTCATCTATGAAATGAAATGACCACGTAAAATATCATAAGAATCAAATGATGAGATGAGCATAAAACAATGAGCATATACAAAAATACTGGTTTTTAAAAAATGCTTGATACAAAATGTATATAGAACAGTTATGGTTTAAAGAAATGAGACAGGAAAGTATGTATTTTTTTTGGTGGGGGAAGGGTGCAGGGTCTCACTACACAGCTCCAACTCATAGTGAGCCTCCTGTTTTCTGCCTCCCAAGTTCTGGGATTACAGGTGCATGCCACATGGAGACTCCATCGCCAGAGGAAAGTATCTTTGACGTATAAGCATGGAACTATTTTTAAAAGTTCCAATAGCTAGGATATACTAAGGGAAAAAATGAATACTTCACTTTTGTAAGAAATCAGTCTACAGAGTTGTAAGTGCTTAGTTATTTCAACCTCATAAAAATATAAATCATTATATGAAGCACTACATACCAGGAGATACGTATACAGAGACAGAAACAGAGAGACAGAGACAGACAGACAGACAGACACACACACACACACACACACACACACACGCACAAAGACTCCACAAAGGTAGTCATAAACTAATACTTTATCTGAAATTAAGTAGCTCAACTTATGAATCCACTCTCTCAGTATAGAATGAGATTTTATTTTATTTTATTTTATTTGTTTATTTATTTTATTTTATTTTTTTTGTCTTTTTGAGACAGGTTCTTGCTATGCAGTTCAGGCTGGCCTTGAGCTCACTTTTGTAGCCCAGGCTGGTCTCCAACTCGCACTGATCCTCCTGCCTCAGCCTCCCGAGTGCTGGAATTATAGGCGTGCACCACCACGCCCGGCAAGAATGAGATTTTAAACTGTATACAATAATAAAAATAGAAGCCACCACTTACAAAGTCCTTGTCAGTTATATAGTTCATATACACTATTTGATTTAACCCTAACTACACGTGAAGGTAAAAATTAACATTTTACAGATGAAGTAACGGGGGAGGGAGAATTAAGTAATGGTCATAGGGTACTCAGTCAAGTATCAGCCTGAGATCTGGGCCAGTGTCTGCACCATATTGAATCTGAATTGCTCTAATTGATTTTTTTACAAGTAGAAAAAAGGCTTTTCAAAAGGTATTCTTTTGTTTTACTTTTATAAAACCCTATCTAAATTATTTCTTTGTGCCAAGTGTGGTGAAAAATATGGTGAATATTTAAAGTAATTTGTTATAGTAAAAGACACATGACCATTAATTCCCTTCAGAGTCCTCCTGCTTGCTTCCAACACACCTATCCCATCCCCCTTGCCACATTCTGAAGCAATCCTAGAAGTCTTCTTTCCTGAGTGTCGTGAGGTACGCTACTGTGGCTCCCTTAATGTTCTGAATCAATGCCCAAACCTTTGCATTTCATGGTCACTCTGAGTCTGAGGAAGAGCCAGGTGTCACAATGGGCCACATCCAGTGAAGGAGATGGGTAAAGATGCACACTCACGCTTGTACCAGCTGGCCTTTTCATTTGGATAGCCCTCCACAGTGGTGCTTACTGTTTTTTTTTAAAATCACACTCTGTAAAGTCACTCATGAAAGAGGATTTCCGGAACTGTATCAGAAAATGGCCAACTCCAAAAGGAGGGAGAGTCTTTTGAAGGGGAATAACAGCCATATGTCTCTTACTATATTTTAAGTTTAAAAAACACTGTATATTTTGATCATATTTCATAATAGAGATGCAAATTATGTTCATATGATAAGAAGCAAGCAATATAATTGGAGAATTATTTCTTTTATAGACAGATCAAAGAAATTAACATTGGCGGAAAGCCTTAAATTTATTTTTAAAGAACTTAATATATTACTTTCTCATATTGTAAAAAATGAGACAAATATATCATTACTTTAGAGTAACTTTTGATTTCTTAACCCTGACAGTCTTAAAGCAGCTAAAAGTATGAAATGGCAGTTGAAAGTCACAGCACTGAATATTTAGAACTTTAGACCTCTTATCATCTACTAATTGATGCCTGAACAGAAAATTGAAAAAGACTCTTATTAACTCTTTTCCTGGCAAATTATAGCACTCACTTTTATCAGATATAAAGTTTAATTCTGATGTTCTTAAAACTAATTTGCTCACTGACTTAAGAATTCAGAATTATTTAGTCTGCTCTTGGGCTTCCTCGTCTATAAAATTAATAACACTAAGTAATTCCTAAGTTTACTTCAATTCAAGCCTAATAGATTCTTTTGAATGATGCTGCACTAATGTTTTGTCTAACTCACTTTATTTGAATAAAAATACATAAATATCCAATTAGAAACTGTGAATTCTTTTCTGAAACTTACTTCTGGACTAAGAGTATGACTGCTAAAACACATCTGCATTAAAAGTTTAGACTGTTACACAAGATGTTCTTAGTATAAGAGCAAATATAAAGTCCCTCGACTTAATATTAGGGTTTTTACCAGAAAAGGGCACACCAGCCAAAAGCAAAGCAGCCATTCAGCATTCAGTTTGAAAATCACCATTCAAGTAATAGCTAATGAAAATAAACTCAAGCTTCTGAGTTTTCCCTATCATTCCCCGGCATACTTTGTTAGAGAAAAGACTGGCCAGTGCTATGGCAATCTGTAATTTGCAAGGGGAGAGGAGCTGACTAGTGACATTGTTGTGATGACAATTAGGGGCTGGGAGCAAAGGACAGCAATAGTAGGAGCAAAGAACTGAAAGATGTTGTCTTCAAGCTTCACTCTGCTCATACACACATTCTCACCTGATGAGTGGGATTTGGCCTCACCAGCATAAAGTCTACTCAGCTCCCCATCTACCACAAAGTGATGAGGCTGTCTGTTTGGTAAATTTGACATTCGGAGATTTAAAGGTCTTTCTCCTGGCAAAAAGAAAAAAATACATGAGTAATGCTAAAAACACACTAGAACTTTTGTTTAAAATGTTTTCACAAATTGCCTTAATATTTCTTTGGGAAAAAAGCAAAGTCAACAGCACTGAAGAATTTAAATAACAGTGGAAACAAACCCTTTTAAAATAAAAATAATTTAGGAGGAAAATGGCAATTCATTTTACACTACTTCCAAGATACGTAATTCTACTTGGACATTCTTACAGTTAAAGATGAACTAAACAAAAGAGAATTCTAGTAAGCATTCCAAGTTCAGTGCATAATATGTTTCCTCTGCAAGCATTTTCTTACCAGGACAACCACTTCACCAAGGCATGTGTATCATTAACAATACAGTAAGAAATACTAGGCAGAGAGAGATAGCTTCAAGCCGATTACATATTTTAAAAAAACCTACACCAAAGCCTATATAAAAATATAGTGCAAATATGGTAAAAAATGCTTTGTACACAAAATCATCTTAACTGTCATGTACCCAAAGCTATCAAATGATCAAGCTAAGTTATCCTGGGGTCCAGAGTCACCAAAACTATTATAAGTGCCTTCACTTCTCAACTGTGAAAGGTAACTGGGGAAGTTAAACATCTTGCTTAACCTGTTAAGGTCTTCTTAATCAAAAAGCTCCTATCCTATTTTAAAAAAGAAGAATCTTCGTCTCTGTACTCTGATGTGCTCACAAGATTAGTACTATACTCTGTGCCGGAGAACCCTTGCTATGATGGTATTCTGGCTTAAAAGGAAGCCTTTCTGACAACAGTAAGCACTCTCTATCAAAACATAGGAATTATATAAAAAGACAGCATGAAATTCCTGTTTTAGTCACACACTGAGTAACTGTTTGATGCTGGAGGCCACGCGCACACACCCGACACTGCCCACCCTCAGAAGCACACGCGCTCCCATCAGTTAGGCGCTCATCACTCGCTGCTGTATCCTCAGGGCCTGTAAGTGCCTGTACCCCAAGACCCTACTGAAACATCACATGTGTTGGACCAGGGGGTCAGGATGACTTGGCATTTTCTTCATGGGAAGACATGAGAAATTAATTTTCAAAACAGTGAAAACAATCATAAAATCACATAGCTTTCTGAACCTAAGTTTGGAAACTTTGTCCTAATTACTTAAGAGCAAGTATCATATTCTCTAAAGAAATGACAATTACAAATTTCAGATAACGCCATGTTTTTAATGTACTTAGTACAGGGTCTATAGGACCTCACTAGATAAGGCTACTTTTGAAGTTTATAAGAAATGTAAAGGAAGCTTTGATCTCTTTAAAATGACCAGAAAGGGTGAGGATATAACTCAGCAGCCTAGTATTTGACTGGCAAGTGCAAAGTCCTGAGTTCCATTTGAAGTACCAAAAAAAAAAAAAAAAAAAACAGGAAGTATAGCTTAGTGCTTCAAACACTCACCTATCCTATGTTAAGACCCTAGGTTCGATCTACACACATGCAGAATGGCCTGTTCTGCTCACACTATACCACCACTCAAGCCCATGTGCCAACTACTGTACAGGAATAATAAAGTTAAAAAAGTTTACATATTAGAATTTGCACGATGCATTCTTTCCTTTTCTTAAGCAATTTAAAATTTATTTTCACAGAGAACTCATAACTTCTGCAAAACATCAAGATTTATTTATTTACTTATTTAAGACATCAAGATTTAAAAGTCAGCAATCCTCAGAGTAGTAACGTGTAAGACTAGAATCATGCTTGGAATGCTTATCATTCTGGTCTTCTAGATGTGTGCTGCTTCTAATGTAATTTCAATTATTGCTATACTTTCAAGTAAATGCTTGTTTTCAAAGAAAACAAAAAAGAGTAAAGAGAACATGAAACAAGGATAAAATGCCATAGGACTGATTGGCTTAATTTTGTATATGCTTAGATTTCTAAATTTCTGTGTAAAAAAGTATAATAGTTTTTTTAAAATCACATTCTATAAGAATTTATTAGAGTATCAATGATTGATAGAAAATACCCGGTTCCACATTAAATCTAAGGTATTTAATATTTACAAAGACAAAGTACAAAGACAGTGATGATAAGCTCAAGTACCTATGTTATAGAGTAATAGTATCACTATGCTTCTCTTCTGGAGAGTTAGGAACCTAAGTTTGCAGACCAAAACTTATGAAAAAAAGAAGGGCTACAAGGATAGCCAATATTTTGGCCCTAACCCTTCAAGTACTCTAAGAGAACCTCTGCTGTAACATCCTATAACTCAGTGGTTTCAAATTTTCTGTTCAAGGAGATTATGGGATCAATGATGTATAGTATGCCCTAAGAAGAGGCATCTAGAGAGAAAACATTCTCTCAGGCTTTCACAGGGAGCAAACTGGTCAAGCAATGGCTGTGACTCATCCAGATGGCTGACCCTGACAACAGTTCTACAAAACGCTGTACATGGCTTCAAGATAAATCCTGAGGGGATTTCACTGACCTTGTCAGATATGAAAATTACATGTTTTCTTATATAGGTCTTGCTTTAAGTTGGCCTTAACCACTCAGTAGAACAGTTTAACCATGAGGCATAAAACATAAAGCCAGATTAGTATGCTGAGCTGTAACAGGCTCAATACAACAGCTTCTGACATTGCCAGTTCTGCTGATAACCCACTACTATTAGGAAATATTGCTCTATATATACAATTCCTTTCTCTTAGTTCAGTGAGAGGAAATATTTGTACCAATAGTTTTTAGAAAAGTTATCATGTCTGCATCTTTCCCTCTGAACAACTACTATGAAGACAACAATATGCATTGTATTGATTACTGTGGCTGTCCTACTAACATGTTTCGAAACTGTTTCAATGCTATTTCTTATTAGAAGTAATAAAAAGAAATAAATAAAAGAAATAAATAAAATACTTTTCTAAAAAGCTAAAAAAAAAAAAAGTCAGCAATCCTTTCCATTTCTCTTTGGAATATGCCTGAGGGGTATAGTCCTGAGAGCTACCTGGGCCATCAGAGCTCTCAGCAGGCAGTCCGTTAGGGCTGTGCTCCTCGGAGCCCTGCCTGTATAGCCCGGCAGACAGCCTTCTCTCCGAGTGCTGCAGTCTCTCATAGCCAGCTTGTGCACACAGGAACTCCATCTGCTTTGCCATCACCTTTTCAGGCTGCTAGTAAGTAAAGCAAAAATAAAATCAGTAACTATAAGATATTCTACATTTTAAATGGCTTAAGGATGCCAATTTCAGACTCCAGTAAATATATTTAGTAGTCATTAAAATTAGTTCACATTTCATATGGTATATTTGGTTCTATAAATATGAATAAAGGTCTACATCATGTTAAAACAGAAAATGCTGGATTCTGTACAAAAGAAAAAGGTTTCTTCTCAATCCTGTGAAGATTATGCCATCCCAGCTGAAAGGCAATGGAACCTTAGCTATGTTTGCCAAGGTATTGCAAGCTTTAAAAGATTTTAAAAAGGAATCTAAAAAAAAACAGCAACATCTGCTGTGAACTGCTTCTAACACACGGGTGAAATCTTGGCATTTTTATTTTAATTTTTGGCACTACACAGGCTCTGATAGGGTGACAGTATGTTTGGGAAGGAATAAGGTGCAAAATAGTTGTCTAGAAGAATACATCTAGACATCTCCCCCTAAAATTACACAATACAAATTATGTAGAAAACATTAATACCAAAGGGGATCTTTGTCTGTATTGCAGAATGAAACCGCAGCATTTTCCAACTAATCATAAAGGGCATGTTTTAAAATACGGAAGTAGTGAGGTGACATACAAATAAAGGTCTATGCAGTACTCTAAATTACTGGTATGTGATATTCAAAGCAGTGTACACATGATATTTTGCCAGGAGATAATAGTTAAAATACAAAGATATGGATCACTGCTATGTTACATAAGAGAGTGGCGCATAAAAGCTGCTATATAAAATGGGTTCCAAAATGTCATGAATCACAGTATTAAAAACCAACAGGTAAAATGCACTAACTCACTTAATACATAAGATAAATGCTCATACTATTTTCTTAGATATACACAAACCCCATCAAAAGTAACCATAAATTTACTTCATCTGAGCCTGTTACTAGTTAACTGATAACATTTCAGCCAAGCACTTCTGAGGGGGAAATGTACTTTTCATAAACAAAACTTGGCAGTACTAAATCTGAACAAAAGCAAGTCACTAGGAAGAATCAACAGAAATAAAACTTTCAGTGCTTTCCAAAAGAAAATGTTAGCAGAAAGGACTTTTAAATTTTAGTGTTCACACATAAACAAGTTAATGGCAAAGTACTTAAAGGTACATACTAACAATTTTGCAGTATATATAAATTTAAATAAATGAATAATTATAGTGTCTATTAGGATTTTATTGAGAACCAGTATATTTGATCTCAGAGTTCCATTACACACAGGCCCAGTCAACATGGCTGTTTTCCTGACAGTACTGCTCCTTTCTGTCTGCCAAACTGTAATGACTAGATAAGTACCACCAATCAGATTCCATTCATGAACCAAATCACATGAACTGGGTAATGCTACCTTGTTGATGCCGCTGTGGGTCACATGACATTTTAAAAACAACCAGAAATAAATACAGGTCTCAAAATTTTAAAACTGAAACTAGGTGAAGCAGTTATTTATGTTTTAACTTTTGAATCATATAAGGTAAGAGCTGGTAGTTACCTGTGAACTAAGAGCAGCAAGTTCTTCACTCTTCGCTCTTGCCTGTTGGAAAAGTGTTTGCACAGAATCCTGGAAGTCTGGAAAGCCATCCTGGGAGCCAAAGAATGAGTTCTTAATATTTAGTTTTTTTTGTTTGGTTTTTTGGTCTTTTTGAGACAGGGTCTTGCTATGCAGTTCAGGCTGGCCTTGAGCTCACTTTTGTAGCCCAGGCTGGTCTCGAACTTGCACCAATCCTCCTGCCTCAGCCTCCCGAGTGCTGGGATTACAGGCGTGCGCCACCACGCCCAGCTTAATATTTAGTTTTAAAACAGAAAATACCTGGGTTTTCAAAACTCAGAAAATAAAGCAAAGAAAACCACCTTAGTCCCACTGTGCAAATAATCACAGGTAATACTTTAATATATAAAATTTCCTTTCATTCTCTTATGGTACAAATATTTTATGTTCTATATTGACTTCTGTAAAAAAATGAATGAAAGTGCTTAAAACTACAACCTTTCTCATGTTTTATACTGGAAAACAACTTGATGATCATTGATAGTGGTTACATAGCCCTTGGAAGCCATGGGCTTTTATGACAAGCTGTATCTATAGCCCTTTCTTTATTTTAGAGAGGCAGTCTCTTACTGAGTTGTTAACTTGCTCATGCTTGGCTCAAACTTTTGATCCCTTTACAGGCACCCTCGGGATTGCTGGAGTCACAGGCATGGATCACCAGAGCCAACTCTGCATTTTACATGTATTATCTCATTCCTTGTCTTAGAAACAACTCCAGTTTCCACTCTTTCTGTTGTTTTACAACTATAGTAGCTTCCAAGTCCATGTTCAATGTACAGAAGTACAGTGACTACTTTATAAACTTGCAACAATAAATACAGGCACTTCTCGTAGAGTCTTGTCTTTCATAAGAACTGGCTTTAACACTATTACTTGCACTTAATTTGAAACTCAATTCTACAGCTTTTAACTGTTTCCTATAAAAGAGGTGCAATAACTCTAAGTAGCTATCAGTTTAGGAAAGTAAAAGTGTTATACCATAGGAAATACTTAGCATAGTTCTTAGCACGTACAAATTACTCAATAAATACGTTACTAATATTGAATGTCTGAATCCAAAGCTAACAGATTTAATAAAGTATAAAGCAGCAAGTGATAGGCAGCTTATCACACAGAAGGAAAAAGATAAATTTCAGGGATATTTATATAGTATGAATATTTAGGCAAATTAGGAACTAGATATTGAGCATTAAATACATCAAAAGAATAGTAAATATATTGTCTGCCTTAGTGAAAAGCACACCAGAAATCTAGGACTGTTTATTCATTCAACAAAAATGTCACCCAACTGCTTCACACACTGTACCTATCCACATGGTGATGAAAGGCACACAAGAACGGCCCACCTTCTGTGGTTATGGTAAATGCATACTGGCAAGGGCAACAGACAAAGACACCCAGGGCCCAGCACAGCCTGGTAGGCTGGAAGTCCTGGGAGACGGAGAAATAGTTTCCTTACAGAAAGGAAGCAAACAGAAGGGCCTGGGGCAAGAAGGACAGGCTCCGCTCCCCAGCCTGTAAAACAATAGATATGGAATACAGAATACTGCAGACTTCCAAAGAGGAAATGTTTAGAAAAATTCAAAACACAAGACTAGGCTTTGTGAGGTTGTTTACCTGTGTTAAGGATTTAGGTTTTGTTTTTAATTCAAATGAAGCTATAAAGGTCTCAGAAAAGAGCCTGACCAGATCTGTACTTCAGAAAGGTCAACCTGAACTTGATGGGGTCTACAGTGGACAAAGCCACGGGTTACAGGGCTGTGGTAAAGGAGAATGGTGGGTCTGTCCTAGACAGAGGCAGACAGACCAGAGAAATAGAACTCCCGAGCCTGGGCACCCAGGAATTTGGCAGGGACATGTGCTGTAATGCAGAAGTGTGAGCCGGGGCTGGGAGGAGCTCAAACACTGACGAGCCTGCTCCTGGACACACTGGGGATACAAGCCGGTGAGATTCTGGGTACCCAGGTCAGGTAAGCGGATAACTGGGTTTGGAGCTAGGTGTAAAGTCAGGGCTACAGGCCCAGACTGAAGTTATGGGCTCATGAGTGAGCTCTGAATGGACCTGCTCAGTGAGAACCCATGCACACCTCAACTTCTCAGTATTGTTCTTGAAGGAGTTTGTTGGTCTTCTTACGTTAGGAACGAGTTCTACGGTCTTGGGAAAGAAAGTTAACCTCATTATTTGCAGTGTTCCCAATTTTTAAATGGGGATTACACCACATTTCATCTTCCCAGAAGAAATTTGTGGGGATTAAAAAGGAAAGCAATGCAAATGGTAAATCACATCTTAGAAATGTCTGGTATCACCACCAAAAGGATTATTCACCCATGGAAACACTAAGAAACCATGTAGTGAGAACTTCTAACTGTGTGCCAAAATTTATTCTCAATTATTAGGAGAAATAAGAGCTTGCAATACGTAACAAACAATGATAACCAAATAATTTGGTTTCTTTCTGCAACTGAGTACATCAGTCATCTTGATTTTCTCCCAGTCTTGGTAGCTCACTGAGGATGGGAAAACTAAGATGAAGTAGCTATCATTCCATGAGACACAAAATAGGTACGAGCTATCCAAAATATGAAAAAAGAAAACAGAAGTGAGAGCATTCCCAAGAAACTGGTCTCTTTCACATTAAGTCTAATGTAAGACTTTCATTCTGTGTCTCTTAAGCTCTGCTTTTAACACCAGCAGGACCAGGCTATGAGCAGTTTATCTCCATGTCATGTTCTTGGCTGAGGCCAATGATCACAGTGCTCCTTTGCTGATGAGACTCTGGGTTAGCATGCTAAGAAAACGAAAGATGTGGGGTGGTATACTATTCATGACCTCATTACTCTCACCTGTTGACCTCCTCCCCCACTCCCCTCCACTTTTTTGCTAAACACCAGCAAGCTGCTTTAAAGGCACTGTTCAGCTGTCTTTAAATGACTTGTAGCAGATGTTCTCAAGCCCACAAGTGCATTTTCCTTTTTTCTACTCACACTTTCTATATGAATACTGGATTGTACCGCTTCTGTTTTTCTGAGCCAAAAAGGACCCATTCACATCAGATTAGCCCAGGTTTCTCTTTAACAAGCTCAGCAAGAGTGTAGGTGGATACTTTGACCCTCTTGGCTCCCTCTTGCCTGAAGCATACTCCCAACCCACTGGAACTGCTAGCAGATGTCTCCTCTAAGCCTTCCTTCACACTCCAGTAGTCTGGCTTTCTGAGCTCTACTGCATTTCTCCTCTCTCACCCAGCTGTCTCTACCTGCTTTGTAGCCCTAACCTCACTGGATAAGAAAGCTGTCATCTACCTCTGCTGCAATTCTGAGAGTGAAGGAAACTTACAGATGAGATACAAGCAGCAACAGATGTTCCTTATAACACTGGAGGTTATGATAGGATTTGTTCAAGCCAATGGAATCTACTTTTCATTAATGTCTTGTGGCTTTTTTTCATCTCCTTGAAAGAGCTGTCAAACCCTCTTAAATATATCCTATCACAGACAGATATAAATACATCACATTAATTTTTCTTAATTTATTCTAGCTTCCCAGCATTCTATTTTTACTCATTATAAACAATTAGCATATCACTAATAATATGATATATAAATATACTTTGCAATTCACACTTAAATTCTCTACTCAAAACTTAACAGGTGTTTACTAGCTTCTCTCGATTAGATAATAGGGGCACCCTTTGTCCTTTGTGCCCCATGTGGATGAGGAAAGGTCTAGCACCAATAGTGTTTTCTTCACAACTAACGTTGTTAGTGAATATTCATTAGTAGCCAGAAGGATGGTACTACTTTGAAGTTTAGAAGTGACACATACATTGGAAATCCTGGCCTGGGACTGGACAGCAATGTGACAACTTCAATAAGTTACTGGGCCTTTCTGCTCTATCTTGGCTATAAAATGTAAATTATAAAGTTTTCATATATTGCAGAACTAGGTTTGTGATGAATTCAAAATGCCTAAAAGTGACTGATAGGTTTTTCAGAGGCGCAGTAAAGAGATGGAAAAAAGAAGTCTTTATTAACTTCAAAGATACAGAAAGGATCAAGTGCAGATTGATCAGGTAGATCCTCTGGCCTGAGACAGAGAAAGCTGGGGCTTTTATGCATTTTTGTTAGGGGAGGAGTTGGAAGGGGATGTTTAGAACTATCTGAGGAGCTGATTGGAGTCTGCCCTGAGGTTGTGGGAAAGGTGAAAGGAAACTGCACCCTGGGCTGAGTTGGAGAAGGAGGGAGGTGGTCTCTGGGAAGATAAGCTGTTGTTTTTAGGGCCTCAATCGTATTAGATGATCACCACAATAATTCAGCAATTCATACTAGCGCCAGAACCTATCAGGGACAGGCACATAACAGTCAATAAAAAGTCACTGCTGCATAACTAAAGGATTTGGAGACCTTGAATAAAAACACCAGGGAGCTGGCAGGATAGCTCAGTTGTCTAAGGTGCCTTCTTGGGCAAACTAAGTCTGGTACAGGAGACCAGGGTTTGATCCCAGCACCACATGCTGCACCAGACCTGCCCTTAAGGTGGGCACAGCCAGTCAAAAACAAACAAACAAGAATTCTCATCAAGGAGCTGGAAAGAAAGAATAACAGTAAGAACACTCTCCCTAAATGTGGACTCAAGCTCTTCATGTGATTGGCAGAACTGTTCCCGGGTCTTAACTAACACTAAAAGTTACCGGTTTCTCTCAGGCCTTCCCAAGCGAGCAGGCTTTTCTTTGTCTGTGGCTATCTCATGTATTGCAGGAATTAAGGACTGAATTTCAAAATCTCTAATTTTATGTCTAATATGCCCTATAATAATGACCATTACTTAAGGACAAAAGATTCCTTTGAGTACTTCCATGCAATGTTTACTAATATTTAAAAAGCAATGTATAGCAGCTAACTATCCTTATAGTTAGGTGAGAACCACCTGCATGCATAGTGCTCTCCAGGGAAGAAAATCACACGAGTGTTTTAATACTTCATGCCACCCTACTCTTCATGTGTAGATCAGGGATATACAGTATTCAGCATGGAGAAAAGAGCTTCCTGAGCTTGAACAAAGTACACTTTTATTAGTACACTCTACTGTATGGATAATGGCAAATCTTTCTATCCTATCTACCAGGTATCATGCTATATAGCTTGGCATGGATGTTCACTAACTGCTGTAACAGACTTAAAAAATAAAGATGAAAGGAAAGAGGAAGAAATCATCTCACCAATTTGAATCTAGTAACTAAGAATGAGTTACAAGTTTACATCTTTCCTTCTAGAATAATATGCTAAGAATCCTGAAGAAATATTAAATGAAGTTAAAAGATGCACGTTCAAAAACTTCTAAAATCTTTCCAGTTGTGTCTAATTGAAGTCTTCTGTGTAATCACATCCCCAGACAAGTGATTCTACTTACTGCTCTCCAATCATACTCAGTATTTTCTTACCTTTGCCCACACTACTCCACATCTGTAACACCACCCAATGCCCACTCAGCATCCCTACCTTCTGAAATCCTGCTGTCCTTTAAAATTCTACTTCAAACAATGCTCTGCCAAGTACAAGCCCCCATGCAGAAGTCTCCCTTCCTCCAGTAGTCACAGTGAGGCAGACATAAACAAAGCACTAACATGCAGAGGCTTAACACCTTCCAAATGGGAAATAATTCCAGTGCCTCCATGCCAACAGACCCCGAACCGCCAGGCATACATACAGGACTATCCTATCAGGTGGCATGGAACAACAGTCTCATTGAGAGGTACAGGTGGTATGAGCCACTTGATGGGACAGTCATGCAGATACTATTAGTGGGTCAACCTAGCAGGAGCCAATAGTAGTTACCTTAGTGGCAGCTTTCATAACCAAAAGAACAGCTCTAGTATCTAAAATTTCACTTAAGTACACCCTAACAGAACTTAGAGGAGGATTTATACAAAGACTGTATTTTTCAAAAAGAGAAACTATACACTAAAAGGATATTCATAGCTTGCAATATGTAAATACTTTACTAAAAACCAAGCAAAAACAAAATTTGAAACAATAAAAGGTAAATCACTATTTTAAATTCAAAGCTAACACTTCTATTTGATCCAACAAAAATCAAGAGTTTGTTATCTACAAAGTTGCAGAGATGCTGTGGCAGTTAAGTGTTTCCAGGAGGCTCAAAGAGTTCAAAAAATGCTAAGTACTGTACCAAACAGTTTTGGCTAGAAAGGACAGTGAGTCTCCACACTGAAAAGTTCTAGCTTGACTGTTAACCACCCAAGAAATGATAAGTACTACAACATAAATTTCACATAAAAATGCATCAAGTGCCACATTCCATGAGCTCTAAGCAGTATAACACTGAGATATTGCTATTAAAAAAATGTGAGGCTGGTCAAGCTCTTCTCTTACTTAAAAAAGTTCAGAATAGAAGAAAAAGAAACACTGATTATTTTAATTTTAGATCCACAGCTGTTCAAGTGGCTTTGTGCACTATAGTAAAACAACAACTATATGGAACTATAATCGAATGATCTGTAGTACAATGGAAGACTCATTTCTAACGTTATGTAACTCTTTAGACATAACTCTTATCTAGTGTTATAACTCAACACTCTAGGCCTGTAATAAGAGACTAAAAATGCTATAACTGGTTTCAAGAAACAATCTTAATGTTTAGATCAGACTTACTGAGAGGGTCGGAAAGACAATACAGCCAAATATGAAACAATGACAGCTTTCTGACGACAATCTCAATGTTTCATCAGGACAAAAAGGAGAGTGCAACTTAAATGTGAGGAGCTTGACTCACAATCATATTGAAGGCCACCAGTGAAAAATACATGTGGATGCCTTTGTAGCCTGGCAGCCCATGGGTTCTTCTGGGCCACTGGGTAAAGTTTTAATTTGTTTCCTTTAAATCCCCTGATGCCTTGGGCTACAACAATTTCTAAGTTCAGCTGCTTTCCTCTTGAGGAGCAGCAAACTATGAACAGCTAAATTCTCAAGGATTTACTCTTAACTGGCACTGGGTAATAAGATAAAACTCTTTCACTAGTTAGACTATTTTCCAATTTGCCCTTTAGATAATTTCAATACCAATACTTTTTGGTATTGGTTAATCTATCTTAATCCACCTAAAAGAATTACTCCAGAATAACAAGGTAGATGACAAATATAAGGATGACTTTTAAAAGATGTGCACCTTTACGAACAAAGCATGTTCTCTTTTTTAAGAACTCTATTTTTTTAGGATAAAGTTTTTCACAGATGCTTATCCACAGCCAGTCATGATTTCACCTGACAGGTCTTACCAGATGCTATTAAGTGTTAAGACATTACTGTAGCCTCTGGGCACACAGTAGTGGATACACAGAGAACAGCCCTATTCTCCAGTGTTTCAGACTGAAAATTAAAATACAACAGTTTCAGAGAGTGTGAATGGCCATGCAAGTAAATAAAATGAGCCTATACAGCAACCTGTGTGTGATCTGGGGTTAAGGAAGTCTCTTCAGAAAGGGAGAGAACTCAGGGTCAGGGGATACTCAGCTTTCACCTATAGTTACCTCAAAAAAAAAAAAAAAAAAAAAAAAAAAAAAAAAAAAAAAAAAAAAAAAAGCCCTAGGATGAAGAGTGAGTTCTGAGGAGTGACTTTCATTTGCTGTAGAAGGGCATGGTAGGGTGGTGCACCTGGAACATGACAAGTATGGGTAAATACAGCACCAAACAAGTTGCAGTCAGATCAAGAATGATCTTCCTAGATGCCTCAGGGAAAATTTAGATTTTATTCTAAGTACAGCAGAAAGCCATTGACAAGAAGTAAGCAAACAAAGGATTTATGTTGTAACAGAATTGTGGTTTGGGCAGGCGAGGTAGCTCAATGGACTAAGTGCCTGCTTAGGCAAGTGCAAGGATTGGGGTTTGGTCCCAGGCACCAAATGCACCACCGGCCCCCACCCACGGGCATGCTGCGCCAGAGACCAGGTGTGGTGGTGCACACCTGTAATCCCAGTGCTGTACCAAATACATAAAAAAAAAAATAAATAAAAATAAATTTGCTGTTCTCAGAGAATACAAAAGAGTTCCAAAGTGAGAATTGTGGCTTCAGTTTGAAGAAATGATTATCACATAAAAACATGTACACAATAAGTATGATGCAGTGATGGAATTAACAGTAGTCAGGCATGACTTATTTGCTGTGACTTTATTAGGTAATGAGGTGGCTAAGAGTACCAACTCCCGGGGCCCACTGCCCCAGAATTACAAGGGAGAAAGGAGCCACCTGACTTCAAATCTCCACCTTACTTCAGACTAGACATTTCAAGAGTATTCAAAAGAGACAGCAGGTCTCAAACTATTGTATAATGCTGAGAGCCCTGAGCAATGCAGCTTTCTACCTCAACTCCTACCTTACCTCTTGCAAACCTAAAACTGGAACAGTCTCAACCACGGTTCTCAAAGAGGCGTTAGTTACAGTAAAGTTTCCCTGTAGCTACTAAACTGTCATTTCCCTCAGACAGCTAAAAAAAAATAAGTCAAAGTTCTTGTGAGTGTTTAACCACACTCACTGTTTAACAGAAACTGTTTGATAAACTAACTAGATGTCAATCTAATTAGTAACTTACTTAGTTTCTAGTACAAATTTCCATTGATGAGTCTGATTAATATATTTCTACAGCATTGCTCTTAAGTGTATGAATTTTTTTTACTAGTTTATGAGACTAACTTTTTTTGTTTACACTAGTAAGATTTTACTTGATTAGTAAAGATCTTAAAATAGAAACAAACAGGACTATTGTACAAAAATATTACTTATAATTTTACCTCCACTTTAATTCTCTTTGGGGATAATTCATCTCTTTCACCACATTTTGACCTAAGAGAAAAAAAAGAAAAAAATTTAAGAAGGTAGCAGCCACTAACCTAAGAACTCCTTATACACAAATTATTCAATAAATATTTCGTGATGATCACAAAACAGAAAAAAAAAAAAAAAAAAACATCAAGGAAGATATCCTTTCATGGTCCAGCAGAAACAATTGAAGATAAAATAACAAAAATGACCATTAAGATGAACACAAGATTATTTATATACAAGAAATTAAAAAAGCACTTTGTCTACATACTTGGCTCCATAGCTCTGGGCTTAGAGCACTGGTCTTGTTTTTTTTGACTAAGAAATCTCTGGGCTAGAAATCAATCCCAGAGGAACTAACACAAATATTTAATGACACTCCATCAATTGTACAAAACACAATTACATCATGTACCACTCTGAAATATGTTAACTGAACTATGATAAGTCCTAAACTGTCATTTATACCTCAGCATAAAAGATGCTAGAGAAACCAGGGAGACAGCTCAGAGTCATAAGCATCTGCCTGGCAAATGTAAGGTTCTGAGTTCAATCCCTAGTACTGGGGGTGGGAAGATGCTAGAATGTGGAAAAGCACATGTCAGAAACAACAAGATATGTTATATACCATATTTATGTGGCATTGTTTTCAATAACAAAAGACTAAAAATAAGTCAATATCCATCAATTGGGCCAATGTAAGCATATCAATATAAAAAGATTGCCAGATATATGCTTTTATTTTTTAAAAGGGTAAAAATGAGAATATATTTTTATTGTTTTCATGTACATAACAAACACTGAAAGGCTAAAAAAACTTACAAGAACTACCTAGGCTGGGATAAATGGGGAAAAGAATGTCAATACAGGATTTTAATTTGCCTCTGACACAGTTCCAAAGGTGGGTAACTCTAAGGCCCAGAGCTGAGAAGTGAGAAGGTGTGAAAGCACAGAAGCTGCAGCTTCATTGCAATCCCTATTTCTTAAATTACACACATGCATATTTGATTAAAGAAAAATCATCTAAATGAAGTACTCAGAAAATTTTGTATTATACAGTAAAGAAAATTTTTTTTAAAATGTGCTAAATCAGCTCTTGATTATTTGATTCCACAAAAAAAATATGTAGAAACACTCTCATGTTGCTGCATATTTTTACCCTATTCCTGAATTTTGCTTACTGTGTGTTTGTAATTGTGAAGTCCCTGAGGCAGGCCAGAAAATGAAGCTGTTATGAGTTAAGGGAACACAATAGCAAGTGATAGCAAAAGTCTAACCTTAACCTTGAGTAGGTATAAGGCTCATTGGGGACACCTGCAAAAACTGCTAGGCTCTCTCCTCCACACGGTTATTTATTAGACCTAGCAAGAGTGATCATGGTGTGACTTTTCAACGAATACTCAGTGTTACTCTCACATGAGTGGACATTTATGTTTACTTACAGAAACAGAGGCATATACAAAAGAAAATGGGCTTGAAATAAGGCTCCCTGCAGAACCATGTACACAAAATAAAAATGATGCAATACCTACAGAGAATGACTAAGGATGAAGTGTGGAATGAGATAATGAATAGCGTTGTGTGTATAGATTTTGAAGTCACCTTTCTTTTTAATATTACATTTTAAATATTTCAAACCCACATTCCACATTCCATTTTCTAGTAGTAAAAATATTTCCAACTTGCCCTTAAAATTCTGGTCACTCAGTTAATCTCAGATTAGAAACTCCTTGCACAAGTAACTACTTTGTTTCTTTAGTTCAACAAGCTCGTACAGTTAGTGGGCTTACAAATCCTGTATCTATAAAGGCTGTCTAAATCCCATCATCTACTCTGAACCAATGTGTGTGTATTAGAGAAAAAAAATATCTATTTATACTAATACAAGAGTAATGGAACTAAGAAAACCATGTCTTTCAAGAGAAAGGAAGATGCCTATAATCCCAACACTTGGGAGGCTGAAACAGGAGGATCAGTGCAAGTTCAAGACCAGCCTGGGCTACAAAAGTGAGCTGAAAGCCAGCCTGAACTGCATAGCAAGACCCTGTCTCAAAAGGACAGACAGACAGACAGATAAGAGAACAATGAACATTACTTTGTTACGAAGTCCTAGTGTCCTACTCCACAGCAGAGTAACTAGAGTTAACTGCTATGTAGTGTGTGCTGCAAAGCCAGCAAAGGGTTTTGATTGTTTTACCACAAATAAATAGTAAAATATTTCAGGAGATAAATATGTTTAACCTGGTTGAGACATGATACTATGTATATATGCACTGAAATACCACCTTATCCATCCAATTTATATGCACAATTTTTATGTGGCTATTTTAAAAATCACTTTTAACAATCATGCTTTTAAAAGTCTAGCGCTACACTGTTACAGAATTATAATCACATATTCACCTTCTCAGGCAAATGCATATATTTACCTGCCAATGTAAGGTATTTCAAACTTGCCTTTTATCGAGCAATGTAAGCACACTGCTAACTAGTGAACACTTACTTGGTCGTTCTGTAAGTATATTTATAGGTGACTTCTCGAGAAATCTGCCTAGCCAAGGCAAAAAGCTCATCTCTTCGTGTCAGTAGGGCATTATCCTTCACACAGAGCTGAGCAGCTGCTTCATTAACAGTGAGCTGTATATACAAAATAAAGTTAAAAATCTGTAAGCATTTCTATATTTTATCAATACATAAATCTCATTTAATATGAAACTTATGTAATAAAATCATAATTCATAAAAACACGGATGGCCTTATCTCTAAAGCAAACTTTAGAATAGAAATAATTCATTTACAATTCTGCAAGGCCTAAACTATTCAAAATAGTCATCTTGGTTTTATTTATTATATTTTTGGTTAGTTAGTACAGTTTATGGACAGTAAGAAATACAAAAAGCAACAAATATTCTGAATCTCATTTTTCTTGTGAAAGACCAAAGGATTAGAACATATATGATATTAGTACTTCCCAAACTGAAAATGAATATACACAGTCTGACAGCATTTTTAAAATGTTAACTGACATAAAAATTCTTGGCAAGAAATCAATACCAAGTAATTTTACTTACACACTAAATCACTTATTTACAAGGAAGCTATCACACACTAGGGCTATCCTAGAAAATCAAAGGTGACTCATTTTTTAAGGTTTATCTAATTCTACCTTCTCATGATTCTGTAACTGTTAAATATTGCCAGTAACCTTGTACTAAAACTTAACAAATGTCATCCTCAACTTGATATCTCTCATTGTTTAATAACCTAGAACATGGTTTTCTCTAATTTTGTCAATTTAAATAACTACCAGGAACTGTCAAGAAATCTATTAAGACCTTAAAATACAACCACTTAATCAAGGAGACCAAAGCAGAAAGGAAGCGGCCTGAGGGCAGGCAGGCTGAGGCAACCCCTGCTGCTTATCTGTGTCCCTGTGCCAGCAGACCCCAGCCTTAAATGCAAATGGATGACAGCACAGCCTTAAAAAGGGCTGAACCAAGCCAGGAGCAATTCCACAAAGCTGTACTGGTTCTTGTTTTCCTTTCCTTTTTTTAAAAACAAAAAAACAATTATTCATATTTTTCTCTACTCAGGTGTCCCATCTTTGATATTTTACAAAAATTTTTAAAACATAGAGGTAAATGAAACATATAAAGTACATAATCCACCCAGAATAATCACTAATACTATAGTACAGAATGTTATATATTACTGTACATATAAACTTAAGTATATGTGTATATACGGATATATAATCTGCATTTTTTCCACTTACATAAAGTATAACTTTTACTTTTTACCACATAGTAGGGCAGAGACTTGGTTTGCTGATAACAGTATCTGGTATAGGTTGTATGTCCAGTAAATGGCTACTGACTGATTAACGAGTTTATATTTCTATATTACCATTTTCCCTATACATACAATATTCCATTATAGGAAAAATATCATATATTTAAACCAAACTAACAGTAAACTTCCTCTAGTTGCTCATGTAGGTGACAGAATGTACAAAGTTTTATAAAAATGTATATGTTCCACCAAATTTCCTTACTCACATAAGTATTGAATCTACCTATAATATGGTATAGCATTTGGTATGATACATATACATATAGCATATTCCTCCCCAAATTTCCAACTATAATTATACTTGTTGGTTCTGAGACAACTAGTTTAGCTGACAGCAAGTTTATAATAAGCCTAAGATCATTTTAAATTTGAAGTTAAATATTAAAATATAATAGCACTGGGCCCGGCAGGATGGCTCAGTGGTCTAAAGCGCCTGCTTAGGAAAGCTTAGGCGGCTGCTGGGACTGCGGTTCGATCCCCAGCACCACATGCTGCACCAGCCCTTCCCTCAGGGCAGGCTGAGCTGGCCATAAAAACAAATAAACAAACAAAAGTTCTGAAACAAGAAAAAAATATATATAATAGCACTGTGAGAGGCTAACACAGGTTTAAGACCTTAAGTTTAAGCTAAGCCCGGGAAACTTAGTAAGAAACTGTCTTTAAAAAAAAAAAAAAGAAGAAGAAGAAAAAGAAGGTAGACACTGTGAATATAGCTCAGTGCAAGGGCTCTGGATCTGTACATTTCCCCAATAAAAATGTGAAACTGAAGGAGGAATTTATTTTCTACCTTCCCCTCTCCTGCTAAAGAATCACCGAAGATCAATTCCTTCCCAAAGTGCTTTTGAAAGGCACAATGCTACTGGAGCTAAGATGAAATATATTTTAAAGAATGATATCCTAAGTAAACTGCTAATTCACCATGATAGTAGCTACAGTGACCATGAAGACCCTTCTCTCAAAGTGCTTTTTAAATAGCTATTTCTGTTCTGTATTCACAATTCTAAATTACTATAGAAGACCTGGTCAATAAGATATCTAAATTAACATTTCATAAGTACTAGCTTATACATAATTAAAGAATGTAATTTCTCAATATAAACTGAGAACAATGTCCTAGCATGCCTACCATCTTACCAGAGACCAAAGAAAACAAGCATAATATTCATTATCAAGGAATTCAGGCTCCAAGAAACTAAAAAAACTAGAACATTTTAGCAGAAAATTAAGGCTAGAGAAACAATCATAGCTTACTTCTATACTATAGTAAGAAGCTTACTTCTATACTATAGTAAGAAGTCTCCTTCAAACCATGTATTATCAAGATTTTATGGCTCCTAGTTGCTAAAACTTAACAAATCAGTAACTATTATGATACACTTTTCAAAAAGGCAAAAATAGTTCCAAAAATATTCATCAGCTATAGCACTATGTTAGCTTTTTTGAAAATGCCCACATTCCAATTTGTTCAAAGTAACATGATATTCTCCTGTAGTGGCTTATTTCCCCTACTTTCTCTTTCCATGGCCTAAAACAACCATTTGTTTTCATATCGTCACATAAAAGATTTCTGAAAGTTAGCTTTTATCATCCTAGCTTTACAAGCTAAACTCACAATAGCTACCTTTATCTTTAGGAGTCATAATTAACTGATTCTATGAAAAAAATTGCCTTGTAAGTAGTTAAAACTAAAAATCTTCAATGACCAAATGATGGAAACTTTCTACCAAGCACTCTTGTTGCAAGCACACTAGGTGAATGTGTGTGACAGAGAGGGCTCAACAGGACAGCAAAATTCCAATCTGGCACTCAGGAGGATTGGGGACCCTGAAGAGACTGTCCAGGAAACATCCAATAAAGGGTGAGGACAGTCACTAAACTGGGCAACTTGAGCAATCTTTAGTCTAACGGTACTGCTAAGTATGAAGGGACAAAGAGGCAAAGGCCCGTTCCCCAACAGTGAGGTGTCTAGGACCCTTTCCTCCAAGGGTGAGTCTCTAGAAGGTCGCCTCCCATCCCAGAGTAACACAAGAAAAATTCCCAGTGTTGAACTTTAGTGATAAATGGGAAAGAACAGACTGCATAGCTCCAAATTCATCTCCATATTTACCGTTAGCTTTTAACTCTCACTAAATTGGCTGAGAAATTCTTTTCACAACTGGCTAGAGTTGTAGTGTCCCCAGTTGCCTGGTAGAAGCAAAAGCAAATAACCTCTCAGGAAACCCACTTTTTTTCCTGCTAAACATTTAAACTCCAAGAAGCATGAGTTCATTGACAGAAATCATAAAATAACAACAAAGCAGCAAAAGACAGAATCACACCCTCAAAAACTTCACTTAAACAAACAGACCTGAAAATATGACTGAAAAGCAATCCTGTAAAAATGACCAAGACAGTAAGGAAAACAAACAAACAAACAAAAAACACTTGGGGCAAACACAAAAGATTTTAAAAGTAGATAATAAATCAACAGAATAATCACTAATTCCAAAACAAAAAGCTGAAAGCCAATAAATAACATGCTATCAATTAGTAAAAGAATACAACTTACATCAAACAGCAGTAATTAAGAATGAGGAAAAATAGAAATGTTTTCTGATGGGGTAAGGAAAACCACTGTGTAGCTTTTCACTGCTGTCACCAAATACTGGAGCGACACGACTTAGAGAGAGGACCAAGAGATTGGCTTCACTAGGTTTCAGAGGAGTGAACTGTGCCTCTGGGTCTGAGGGGTACAATATCATGGTGGAGAGTGTGGCAGACGACAATCACTTGAGGTGGTTTAAAGAAGCAGAAAAGGAACCGCAGACAAGACAGCACTCCTGAGGCTTGCTCCCAGCCCCCTTCACTCTTTCAAGGATATCATCGATGGATGATGCTATCAATGGGGCTAGCAAATGGCAGGAAAACCACACAACCACACACACACACACACACACACACACACACACACACACACACACACACCTTGCAATCAAGAAAATCGGCTAAGCTAAAAGTTATTTCTTCAAAAAGATCAGGAGTAGCAAGCTTTTTCTGTAAAAAGCCAGACAGTAGGGCCAGGGATGTAGCTCAGCGGTGCAGTGCCTGCCTAACAAGCGAAAGTCCCAGAGTTCGATTCCCCATACCAAAAAAAGAAAAAAGAAAAAGCCAGACAGTAAATACTGTAGGCAGCTTGTGGACCACTGTGTGTCACATCTACTGAACTCTGCTATTGCAACTGGAAGTCTACCACAAGCAATTCATAAATAAGGCAGTGTATTCATAAAAACAGGAGGTGGCCAGACTGTCCCCACAAAGCTTAAGTGTTCAGATTTCTGAAAAAGAATAACGCTAACAAAACTTAGGAGAAGAAAAGAGAAATGTGCAGACAGTATTATGTCTTTAAAACTATGAACAACTTCATGCCAGTAAGTACGAAAATACATGAAATGGACATGTTTAGAAAAAATGTAAACTTATCATGTGATTCAGGAAGAAATTGATTACTTATGAGTCCTGTAATTTAGGTTTAAAACTCACCCAAAGGAAATGGCCAACGTGTTAAATACTAGATGCTAAAAATTATTGATTCTAAGCTATCAGCTCTGAACAGGATCACAACTAACAATGTTTTCTGGTCTTTGAGGCTGCCAGATTCAACATTCTTCTCTCAAAGTTGAAATTGTTGGATTCCTCTAAAACACCTGAGTCCTGACTTCTCAGCACTAATAGCAACAGACCCAGGCTCAGCATTACTGTTTATTCTGTGGGCCAAAGCCCTTCTGGCTGTCTGTCAGCAGTCCTGCTCCTCTCTCAGCCTACTGCTTCTCCCTCAACTACATACTCTCTCTTCTTTCTCATGAGCTCCTCTACTGAAAGCTGCTATCTGCTGACCAAAGCTCATAATACCAAACTGCCAATCTGCGTATATTTCTGTAAGTTTCCACATTCTCTATTACCTTGCTGTTCCCAACTTTTATCTTTCTTAAACTACTGATTTCAGATCTCAGGCATCCTGCTAACCTAGTTGACCATCTGCTGTCTGCGAACATGCCTGAGGATAAACAGAGTATACTGACTGCTGGAGACTGTTTCTAGTACTACACGTGTGTGCTGTTGTCCCTTAAACCAACATTCCTGACACTGTTTTTATGACCTGACATTTTAACCAGACTATCCCAAGCCAGGTCTCAAGACCTGGTTCTTTTGCTTAAAAAAAGTAACGATGACTGAGGGGCCACTCACTCAGGACCCCCCTTCCTGTCGTTCTCTTGGACAGGAGCTTTCTTTCCATCAGTAAAGATATTTTTTGCCAGGTGTGGCAGTGCACGCCTGTAATCCCAGCACTCAGGAGGCTGAGGCAGGAGGATCAGCGCAAGTTCGAGACCAGCCTGGGCTACAAAAGTGAGCTCAAGGCCAGCCTGAACTGTGTAGTGAGACCCTGTCTCAAAAAGCCAAAAAAAAAAAAAAAACCAAAAAGAAAAGAAAAGATATTTTTTTCAAAAAGTAACGATGACTCACTCCTTAATTCTGTACAATACACTTAAACTGTTTAAAAGAAGAAACCATATGTACTTGTGAGAGTTAAAAAAGCTTGTGGCATAGGTAACTTCCTGATTTTCATCCACTCAAAACAGTTACATTAAGCCTATGTGAAATAAGAGTAAGTAATATACTTCCTAATTTGGAAATTGAAGACAAACTAGTAACATTTTTAAATTTTAAATATTTACAAAAACTAAAAAGTGGTTCTGATTTAAATAGTCACATGAAAACATGTATACTTTTTATAATACCTGAAATATACCAATGTATCAACAGTATTTACTTTCTTTTTTAAAAAAAATATAGCCATGGACTGATTGCATTCATCCCTTCATTCGTTCAGGTACCAGGAAACGAACTCAGCACTTCATGCTTGCCATGCATGCCACTGAGCTAAATCCCTGGTCCCTTACTTCCTTCTTAGTTCCACTGGAATTTCATCACTGTCTCCAAGATTTGGATGTTTACTAGTTTGAAAAGTTTCCCAATTCATAAACTTCTTTTCAAAACTGTTATTAGACTGAATTCACAAACTTGAGTTACGCTTAACAAGTTAACTCTTACACTTCAAAAACACAAGCCACATTTTCCAAAGTCTCCATATCCACACTCAGCCTAGTGACAATAATTTTGAGTCTTCTTTTATTTTGGGGAACCTAGGACAGTCTCATACCTTGAAAACTATCTGTACCTATTTATCTTATTTATCTAAAGAGTCCCACAGCAGATGCAAAAGTAAAAATAATTTCCTTAATCTTGAGAAAAATAGAAAAATAGGCCTTTTTTACAGTGAGAATATTTTAAAAATTCTTTCAGTTTAATAAAAATTCAGGTCTTTTGAATCAACTTGTTATTTCATCTTCTATTTTGAAAGGAACTATATGCAAACTAAATTAAAGGATAAATTTAACATTGCCAACTTCTGCCTTCTGTATTCCACTAATAACATGCACAACATTTTAACTGGATACCTCTACTGGTTCATAGGTAATAAAACGCATCAAAACATATCTGAAGCAGAAAACAAAACACGCTTTCCAGATGTACTCTTAAGTTCTGTGAGGTGGTCAGTTACTATGTTACAATAAAACTTAAGAATTGCAAGAGGGCCAGCAAGATAGCTCAGCAGGCTAAGTGCCTGCTTTGGCAAGCACAAGGCCAGGGTTCATTCCAGGTCCTATTTGCTATGCCAGCCCCACCCCTGAGGCACACTGAGCCAGCAAAGGAGACCAGACGTGGTGGCTCACACCTGTAATTCCAGTGCTTGGGAGGCTGAAAACAAGGATCACTGTGAGTCCAAGCTACGCAGACAGACCCTATACCAAATACATAAAATGAACATTTAAAAATTGCATGATCTCCAAAATTATGTCTCAGATTTATTGCTATTTAATGCATTCTACTAACCAATTCTCCGATCTTAAGCTCCACTATTCATATTTAACCACTTATTTAAAAAGACAAGATGGTAAAATGGCTGAAGACAAGATTAATATACAAAAATCAGTCAATGGCAGTCAGTGAAAAGAATCTTTAGGGAGCCAGGGAGATAGCATCTTAGAATAAGCATTTGCCTGGCAAGTACAAGGTCCTGAGTTCAATCCCTGGTACCACAAAAAAAAAAAAAAAAAAAAAAAAAAATCCTGAGGAAAGCTATCTTATTTATAATTATGTATAACCCTTTTATACATCTGTAAATTCCACTGAAACCAAAGAAATGTTAAAATAAGTTAACAAAGACATTTGAAGTACATAGTATTTGACCTAATAAGAAATATACAAAATGTGTAAATGAAAGAATTATAAAATTACTGAAAATTATAAAGATCTAAATAAGGAAATAAAGGGCCAGCCAAATAACTCAGAGGATTAAAGCACCTGCAAGCAGGCTCCAGGGGCCAGGGGTTCTATTCCTGGGCCTACTGTGCCAGTCCTGCACCTGGGGTACACTGAGATAGCAACTGACACTGGGTGTGGTGGCACACACCTGTAATCCCAGCTCTTGGGAGGCTGTGAACAGGCAGATCACTACAAGTCCGACCTAGTAGTGAGACTCTAAACACCCTGTAGACCCTTCCCTAAAAAATACAAAGAAAGAAAGAAAGAAAGAAAGAAAGAAAGCCAGCCAGCCAGAATGTACTGCGTTCCTGTATAGGTCTCACTGGAAATATGTTCATTTTTACCAAATTAATCTATATATTCAAGACATTTCTATTTAACAAATTTTTCGTAAAATACACAAATGCCTCCAAAATTTTATTTGAAAGAAGATTATCTTGAAGAAAAAAAAACAAACAAAAACCTGAAAAAGTTCCAAAATGAGACTGATAGGGTAATACCTTTATGGATAGCAAACCACAGCATACAGCTACAGCAATTACATTAACTCTAAACTGGTGAAATAATGAAATATTAAAATGATATGTAGGATAAGATCAATAGATATTAAATGAAATAAAAGCACATGAAAAGTCAAAGGACAAGTTAACCTATAAACGTCACAATATAAGACAAATAATACTCTAAAAATATTAACTTTTTCTAGTTTTTTATTTTATTTTACTTTTTTTTTTTTTTGTCTTTTTTTGCGACAGGGTCTCATTACACAGTTCAAGCTGGCCTTGAGCTCACTTTTGTAGTCCAGGCCTGTCTCGAACTTGCACTGATCCTCCTGCCTCAGCCTCCCAAGTGCTAGGATTACAGACGTGTGCCACCATACCTGACATTTTTCTAGTTTTTAAAACACAATCACATCATCAAAACAAAGGATATGAATATAAATTTTAGTATCTGTTAAACACATGAAAAGACACTCATCTTTAGTAAGGAAAATAAATTTGAGCAATGAGAATTTTCCACCTACTAAACTGGCAAAGATGAAAAAAGAACATAAAATGCATTATATTAGTGAGTCTATGAAGAAGTGGACATTTGCACAACAGCAGTAAAAAGTACAAACTGTTGCAGCATTTTTGAAAGGCATTTTAGCAGTACACTGAAAATTTAAATCCACACATTTCTTGATGCCATTAATTTTACAAGTTGGAATTCATCTACAGAAAGACATGCACAAGTCTGTATGGTGTGTGTGCATCATAATGTTCACAAACCTTTCGACATCAAATTTTTAAAAAGGCAATGGCCTAAACAAAGTATAGTTAAATAATAGCACATGTACACTATGAAACAGACTATAAATCTTATATAAATTAGGTAGCTATATTGTACTGAGTTGAAAAGGTATCTAATAATATACTGTACTATGATCAAACTATTCCACAAAAAAAAAAGAATTCAGAGAACAGTGTGCAAAACATGACCCATACTTGGACATGTAAAAACTGAGAAGCTTACTAACTCAGTACTTTACATTTTCAAGGTACCAAGAATCAAACTCAGGACCTTGCATTTCCTGCATCTTCAACCCCTATAAATTTTTTTGAGAAGGGTGACTTAAATACAAAATGCATTTGGAAGAGTTAAAAAAAAATTAAGGCTTACTGAAAGTGTAAATGTTTAATTATTTGACCAATCTTACATACCTATATCTATTCATCTAAACAGATTTGATGATGAAAATATATAATGCAACCACTGTTAAATTTTTTGTTCTTGTTCTGAAATTCTGTACTATCTGAACTCTTGCTAGTTACTGTTTTTCTATCGTTGTTTCTGCTATTTTTACTCTTTAAAATAAAATTTAAAAAATACTTTACATCCTTTCAATGAGTATATACTCTTTTCACGTTAAAGTACAAACAGGAAGAGAAAGAGCTGATTACTAAATATGAACTACTACATTTAATCTGAACTTTTTTTATAGTTTCTGAGGATTGAGAGTCCTACCTTTTGGCTTATCTGGGCAGCACTGAAACAGATTGTTCCATATAATATAGTTAATGTACATAATAAAACTTCTTAATTTTATTATAATTGTTTTTATATATATAAAGAGGGCAAGCAGCCCACAGGCTGTGGGTTGGGCACACTTGCCTAAGGGACACATATAAATTTAAAAAAAGATATGAAAGTATTTTACATTTTTCAAAGTACACTGAAGACTTACTCTGTGTCTAGCAATACCATTTATTGATAGTTTGGTTTCAGGAAGTGTTTTAAGTAATTATGGGATTATATATATTTCTAAGAACTTATCAGGTACGCTGGACTCTGAAGATAAAAGATGAATAAGGCAAGGCCTGTGCCTTGAAGGAGCTCAAAATATACTGCAAGAGATAAGACCTGGATACAAGTAAGCAATTCCAACAACGTGTTCTCAAGTAACTGACAGGTGTGTGTTCAGGGATAAAAAGCTAAAAGGAAGGGCTGGGGAGGTAGCTCAGTGGCACAAGCCCCTTTCAGGAAAGTACAAGGTCCCAAGTCAGATTCCTGGTAACAAAACAAATTGAAGAGGAAAAGAAAAGTCATTCTAGTTGGAAGAAAATGTAACAGAAAAGACTTAAGCTTATGCTTGAATTGAGGAGAAGTACAAGTTTATACATACACACACATACATCCCTATACAGTGTACATGCACTTAATATTTACCATATAAACATACATATATACTTAAACTGAATATTTCCACAATGCCATAAAAATAAAACAAGAATTTTTTTTCTTTTTCTTTTTGAGACAGGGTCTCGCTATGCAGTTCAGGCTGGCCTTGAGCTCACTTTTGTAGCCCAGGCTGGTCTGGAACTTGCACTGATCCTCCTGCCTCAGCCTCCTGAGTGCTGGGATTACAGGCGTGCACCACCACGCCCGGCAAAACAAGAATTTTTAATGTCAAACATCAAAACAAAAGCTACAGTAATTCTAATATCCACCAATTATAATTTTGTTTTATATCAGCTAAAAAATTTTCTAAGTTGCAGGGTTTTGTTTTTTTTTTTTTTGGTTTTAGTTATTTTTTGTAATTTTTTTGTTTGTTTTTGTTTTAAAAAGTCTACAGGAAAGTTGGGGAGATAGCTCAGTAGAATAAGTGCTTGGCTGGCAAGATCATGGTCCTGAGTTCAATCTTCCCTACCACAAAAAATAAATAAATAAATAAATAAAAAGTCTACAGGGGGGAAAAAAAAAAGTGTACACACGGGCCATAGCTGAAGATAGTACAGGAGATAGCTTAGCAATCTAAAGCATTTGCTTAGGCAAGCTTAGGCAAAAAGCGCAGGGACCCTGTTTGAGCACCACCCCTAGGACTGGATGAGCCGCACCCCCCCCAAACAAATACAAATCTACAAAAATGTTTTTAAAATCAGTGTGTCTTCATTGGAAAGTCTATTTTATGTCTTAAAAGCAAATTGCCTTAAAAACACAAAGATTTAATACTTTTGCTGCATAAATTCTGACATATTTGTAAATTATCTCATGCTGTAGTTTCAAAGCTCAAAGGTGTGTAATATAAAATACTCCACACAATATATACAGTCTCTTTTCCTAAGAGCTGTGTTTGGCTAATACTTACGCGGTTTTAATCTTGCTCTGGAGAAGTTCTTTTCCTATATGCTGGTACCAAAATTACCTCATAGGAACAGCAACACACACACACACAGAGTGAAGCATGGGCTTACCTCATGAAGTGTGAGATGTTTCCCATCCTTTCTCTTAGAGTCAAACCTGCCATATATTGCACTGTATTTCCGAATTTCCTCCTCTTTGTGTGGATCATCGTCGCTCATCTCAAAGATGTGACCAATCATTTTAGCCAACTTTTTGTTGGTTTTTAGCAGCTCTTTCACTTCATTCAAGTCACTTTTTGGCAGAGTAGGGGCCAAGCGCTCCACACACTCAGCCACAGAGAGCGCAGCAGCAGCATCCAGGGCCTCGCTGCTCTCCTTTGGGGATGCAGGGGAGCCAAGGTCTGCTGGGGAGAGGCTGTGCTCACTCTCTGTAGCATGGTGGCCCTGCCAGAGCCGGGACTCACCAACACCCTGCAGTCCTAAGCTTCCCACCATGTCAGACTTCCCCTGCCCCAAGCTCTGCACACATGTTGTAGCAGCACATTTGGGGATTTTTAAATGAGGTTCCCGGGCACTGCTACTCCTTTCATAACTGCTGCAGGATATTCCCAGCCACGTAGGCGAGCCCTCTGGTAGTTTATAGATAGGTATGCTACTGACAGGAAGGGAGGTCAGCGGCTGATTGAAGAGACCAGGGTTTGTAACCCAGTCTCTCAAAGCCTTCTGTAGCCTTCTAACATGAAGGGGTTTGCTGGCCATGCCCACCAGTGCCATAATTTCCAAAAACTCCTCTTCGCCAGCTTCACAGAGCTGCTGGACATCATCACCACCTTGTTGGATAAAGGCATCAAAATAAGAAAGCAGGTTGGCTTTTTGCAATATTCTATATAGTTGCAACTCCCCCAGGGTCCTGGGTAAGGCCGCAGCCATTACTGTGGATACAGTTAACCTACAAAAAGAAGAGAGAAAAACTCATTACACTTCTTTCAAACTTCTGAAATGAAATAGGTCAGACACTACAAGATTTAGGAGTACGATGCAGAAAAAATAAGGAGCTTCTGCATGGCAACTAATTGTTAAGAAACATTCTCTCTATGTATAACTTTTACTGTACTTTATACTTCTAATAACTGCAAAGGTCAATAAGGAAACTGACCTATTTTCCTAAAGGAGAAGCAAGCAGAAAATGCAGGGTCTCAGGCTTTCATGTCCCATATTTTTAGCTAAGCACTTTCCTGTTTCCTGCTCCTATGCAGTGGAGCAAAGATAATCAAATTAGTAGGCAACTACTATTCACTGAAGACTTACTCCGTGTCTAGCAATATGATAGACTTTACATTATGCCTAGTCTTCACATTAGCCACTGTGTGGTATAAGTGTATTTATTCCCATCTTATAAAGAAAAGTCAGCAATAGTACCCTGGCAGGAGAAGGAAGACCAATTCAGGTAAACTGGAGATTAAAGAAAAAAAGGTAGTACATTTAGGAACCAAGAAAAAGGCAGCAAAACATCAGACAGGCAAGTAATAAGACATGCTCACTTTGGTGTAAGTGATAAATAAGGAGGATACAGGTACCATTTATTGATAGTTTGGTTTCAGGAAGTGTTTTAAGTAATTATGGGATTATATATATGAGTGTCTAAAACTCTGACAGGCATCAAGGATATAGAAAATTCTGGCAGATAAAGATTCCTTTTCAAACAGGTGGCACTCAAATGTGGCTCACGGTTGGAGTGGTTAGGCAGAATGGCCCTGCACACATGGACTCTAAATATGCATCAGGGATGGAGATACAGATGAAATCAGGCCTGTGGGTGCTTCACAACAGGAGCAGAGGAGAGCCAAGAAACAGCCAAGAAGATGCTTCTAAAATCCAAGCAAGACAGACAAGCCTTGCAAGGGTAAGAAGATCCAGCAAAATATTTTGACCCTTTAACAGTCCTTAAAAGCTGTTCACAGTTGCCTGGGGAGACCTCCCACATACAAAGAAGAGTCAGCCAAGCACTTCCACTTAGGAGAAACAAATTAACTTTCAATCAGTCCCCATCTAGAATTAAAAAGATTCTGTAGCCCTCTATGGAAGAAACTGTAGAAGGCTAAGAGAATACATGTATCACTGAAAAATGGGTGCCCATTTTCAACTCAAATGGTATGGAACACTAAGTCAGCTGTGAGATAATGTAAGCGGAGGACTATCAGGCACACCCCTGAAAGCAAGAAAGGCACCAAACCTGGGATGTTTTCAAATGCCACCAACCATATACAAAATTCTGGTCCCGGGCCCCAGCTGGAGAATGAATGCTAGGGACTAACAATGCGAAGGAAGCCCCTGCTTGCAGGAACTGCTCTTCCCCAAACTGTTTTGGTCAAATAGTCACCCCTTAAAATGTATGGCTGTTTACAAGGGCTAATACGGACACAGCCTGAAGACTTTCTAAGAGACACAGAGGAAGATATAAGTTCACCATTGGTGCTTTCACAAAACACTTTCCTGGGTCCCTGAGCTCTTACTCAGGAGACTCACGATTTGTCAAAGAAGGCAAACTACACAAGATTCCTATGTAGTACATCTTCCAGGCCACACAAACTTGACAAGTTCCATGGCCCTCTAGGTTCTGCACGTCCACCTTCAGGCTTCTGTCACCTCATTTCTCTGGATAAAAACATTCACCTTGCACATCATCTAAATAAGGGTCTGCTCCTTCTCCTAATTAAGGGAGTCCACTGTCCAACTGGATGGCAGCCCTCAAAAACACAGCCCCTTGGGCCTGCCATGCCGGCCCCGCCCCGGGACACACTGACAGTGTGGTGGTGTGCACCTATAATACCAGTGCATGGGAGGCTGAAAACAGGAGAATCACTATAAATCCTATCTGTGCAGTGTGATCCTGTACTAAATACATTTAAAAAACCAAACCAAACCAAACCAAAAAACAGCTCCTAAGGGACTTAAGTTTAGGTGTATTAAACTATGCTACCTCAAACAGAAGGACTAAAGTAGAAGAAAGGAAATGTTTCTCATCAGACATCATGTGTTTTCAACTAGATCACAGGAAAAAATATGGATGCACATGTAAGTATTCATGTACACACAATCTTTTATAAGAAGGCTGTAACTTTGCAAAGTTTATGGAGTAATCAGTTAACTTACCATATCTACCCCCACACTACTGAACAGAAAAAAACACTACAGCAAAATCTAGAATTTTGAAATCTTTATATGAATAAGAAAAAAATCTACACAGTATATCTATATCTGTTAGACAAATATAAAAGAACAACTTAAAGATAACTAAAAGACCCAAATTTAGATTTTAGCCTCAGATAAGGCCATTATTTTTTTTAAAAAATAATAATAAATCCCAAATTTTATCTTTTCTCTTTACTCAAGAAAAATAAAACTAACTCCCTAGTTCCAAGGAGAAAGCCTTCATGTACTGGTATCATATCATAGAATACCTATGCTGAGAGACAGGGGAGGGGAGGGGAGAGGATGAAAAAGGAATGAAGCTATGTTTTGTATGTGCACGAGCTCCACATGTGGAATGAGAACGTTAGGTGCTGTAAATGTGCTAACAAATATCTAAAAAGAAAAAAATAGTGCCTCTCAAAAGTCTTAAAAATTAAAAAAGTAGTTATGAATCTGTCTCCATCACGATGGACAGGACCAAGTGCACACTTCTAGTCAAGACAACAGGTAAAAGACACATACAAGCCAGGCAACTACACAGAGTCCCAGGGGGGTTTCTAAAGATTCACTTTGGGGAGGGAGTTTTCTCCCCAAGCTTCTGCATTAGGAGAATGTTTCGTTTCTTCTCAGAGTCAGCTGTGAGAACTTAAACACCCACCACTCCATACATTAACTTGATTCTATTTAAAAGAAAACTTTCAGAAAGTGAGATTTTATATTTTCACAAAATCTGCAACCATTCATGCTTCTACATGAATGCCAACTCGAATCTTTCTGATCTGAACTATACAAAGGGTCCTAGCACAACACTACCTATAAGCGGCTTACCATGCAAATTGACTCAGCTGAATACTGCTGGTACCTGGCTTCTCCAAGATCCCAGATCACTGTGGGACAGCTGACCTTTTCATGAATTTCCCCTATTAAGAGAAACCAATTACTCATTCTTGCTGGCTCAAAAGATAATCTAAGGCCCTACTGTCCCTGTACAGCAAACCTCCACTTAATACCAGCTTCAACATTCCCCACACTGGCTGATCCAATAAAAAGAACTCCAGTATTAGGAAGAGAATTAAACAACACATCAGTCTAAGACCACTTCTTGTTTCTTATGGCAATGATCTATTTCAAAACCTTAAAAGCTGTATCTCACTCTAGCTCCTTACAGGGTAGCATTATTCCTATGGCAAATTCAAACTATGCTAAGTAAAATAGGAAGACGTCTGATTCAGAAACTTGTAACAGTCAACTCCTGCTCCACTATAAGAAACTAAAATTTCCTGACATTTTCTAAGAGGAGATGTGATGACTGGGCAAGGCAGAGCCCTTCAGTGGTCACTAGGCAAAGGACATCAGTCCTTCAACTCTGTCTCAACACCCCCACTCCCTCCTGTCTTCAATAAAAAGCTCAAGGAACTACTCTGAGTTACCGCTTAGGGCAGGGCAGAGGCCTTGTGCAGGCACTGGGAAAAAGAAAATCACCTCTCCAATCTTGCTTCCATCCAGCCTCTCTAGCCCCTCAACATTTATTGAAAACCTCAATCAGTGAGAGAGACTAAGCTCCTGGGTCTCTTGACTGCATACCACTTCTCCTCGAAACAGTCTTCACTTGATTTTGCAACACATTGTTTGTCTACCTTCTCTTATTGTATTTGAAGGACTAAAATTCCCAAAGGTTTTCTTCTTTGCTGGTGTTTTTCGAGATTCAGATCTTGTTAAATAGTCCAGGCTGTTCTTCATCCTCCAAGTTCAACTGATACTGCTGGGTCCAAGAGACCTTCCTACCTCAGCATTACAAGTGACTGAGACTACAGGGATGAACCACTGACTCCAGCTGCCAGTGTTTAACACTAGAGGCCTTTTCTACTACCAGTCCACACTCTCCTTGGATCCCTTGACCCCGGAGCATCAGTGACAATGGTAGGCAGTAACCTCCAAAGCCACCCCAGCATTCTGGTGCATGGGCTAGCTGCCAAGGAGCCCTGCGGTGGAGCGTCCTCAAAGGCCAGAGGATGCCTCCACACGTCTACTTTACAAACGGAGGTAAATTTTTCTGTAGTTTACTTAAAAGTATAACTGAATTTATTGTCTTGAGAATATGTATACTTAATAAATGCTAGAAGGATGAGTATTCTTTAAGAAGTAATCTGTATGCCTGGAAAACTTTGAGACGCATCAGCTAGACTTACTGTCTGAACTATAGTTTGACATTCAATCCACCTGGGGATTGAAAAGCCAACTTTGGTGTGTGTGAAAGTAAGCACAATATTTCATCGTTTCCTCTTCTAAATTCCCAAATCAACTCCACTTCCTCAGTTCTCTGATTTGTATCACTACTTTTACAGTTCTCCATGGAATTCATTTTTCCTTCCTCTTTGCTCAGATTTACATGTGCTTAGGCCAAAGTCACTCCTTTTTTTGTCTCAAAAGCTCCTAATTCTGGTTTTCACAATTTCTTGACCAAACTTTGACAATAACTATCTCACCCTCAACACATCCTGGCTACCCCTGCTAACTTTGGGCGAGCCCTGACTTCTATTCCTGCACCCCTTCTTGTATCACCAGCACAGGTCTGACTTTCCACTCTGTGCAAATCTCTCCACTCCGTAGACAAAGAAACCCAAACTAATTACACAGGCACCCCCACCCAGACCTACCTCTCAAGCCACTGGCTCTCCCATTCCTCCTTAAAGGTGCTTTCCTCTTCCTTGCCCCAGGCCAGATATCCTCCTTCCCTACAACCTCCATAACCTTTCCCACAAAACCTTTCCCACCTCTTCTTTTTTTTTTTGTCTTTTTGAGACAGGGTCTCGCTATGCAGTTGAGGCTGGCCTTGAGCTCACTTTTGTAGCCCAGGTTGGTCTCGAACTCGCGCCAATCCTCCTGCCTCAGCCTCCAGAGTGCTGGGATTACAGGCATGCGCCACCACACCCGGCTTTCCCACCTCTTCAGAGATAGGTGCTCTCCTCTTGTCAGAACTCCACAATTCTTCTCTCTCCTCTAAACTTTCTTTTCCCCTCTCTCAAATATATTAGGCCAGTTCTAAGGACGCAGAGGAAACACGGTTCCTCAGAAAGAATCAGAAGCAAGGAGGTAGACCAGCAGCATACACATAAGCCATGACAAAATGCTACACAACATCTCACACAAAAGGAGCCACAGAGCAAACATGACCTAACCTGGCTCTGCAGAACAAGTTACTTTTAGGTTATACACACCCCAGAACAGGAATTAGGTCTCATTAGTCTTTTATTTACCTTCATCCCTAGCAAATGTTCTATAAGGAACAATGTCTTTTTAAAAGCCACCATTTAATGAAATCAAATGTTTAAGCCTTTCATATTTCAAAAAGAACATCTGGGTAAACAAGTGCCCCAGTGAACCACCGATCTAGTAAGGGCGTATTCTGCTGCTTCCTTTAATTTTACATACAGTTCCTTATTATCTTCTCAGACTCATGGATTTTTCATTCTTAGTAGACCAAATGGTACCTCCTATATCATGGATATTTTCCCAGAGACCAAAGGATGCATTCACAAATATAGAGATTATCCATGATTAATGTATGTATTGTGAGTCCAGCCCCAAATATTTTTAGCAAATGAAGTTCAGCTACAAGTGATTCTAGGTCTTTTTTTTTTTTTTTTTTTTTTTTTTTTTTTTTTTTTTTTTTTTTTTTTTTTTTTTTTTTTTTTTTTTTTTTTTTTTTTTTTTTTTTTTTTTTTTTTTTTTTTTCCTGAGACAGGGTCTTGCTATGCAGTTCAGGCTGGCCTTGAGCTCACTTTTGTAGCCCAGGCTGGTCTCGAACTCACACTGATCCTCCTGCCTCAGCCTCCCAAGTGCTGGGATTACAGGCGTGCACCACCATGCCCAGCTTCTAAGTCTTTTTTTTTTAATCTCTGCTCCTAAAAATTAAATGGAACACAAATTACTTCCAAATAAAAATGCAAACATATTAGTGAGTACATTCAAGTGGATTCAAAATCACCATTCAATATTTTCCCCCACATGGTATTAGGAATCACTGCTTCGCACACAGAACATAGTATGTATATGTGTATATGTGTGCTTTTTATAAAGTCTGAAATTCTAGGGAAGACAGAATCAAGGTTTGGGAAGAAATCAAGTACAAAATCCCAACAAGGCCTGTTTTTTTTTTTTTGTTTTTATGCAGAGGATTATAAATTCCTTTCCCCCAACATACTTTGGAATTTTTACTCCAAAATTACCTAAGAGCAACCTCTAATAGAGTTTAAAAAACGTGTAAAACCCTAGCTATGGGTTCACAAGTCATTTAAAGTGAGCTAGTTCCACAACACTTTTTCTCTTAATATTCAGATGAGATCTGTTACACATTATGGGAATACAAGGTTGACATGAGAAACTGGGTTGAAGAAAACAGTAATTCTGGTAACAGAGATTACACTTAACCTCAGATGTAGCTGAAAGGTACAGGGGTGTGGGAGTAGGGTGCAGGGAGCACAATACACGTAGAAATGGAAAAGGTCTACAAGATGCCCGAATTTGGCTTAGGAAAGGATTAATCTCTAGGAATGAATTGTTACTGCATCTACCCTAGTCGTAGAACCCAGAAGTCAAGTTAAATGGTTAAATATAAGTTCCTTACATTTCATAGGTTACTTATGTTTGAAAGATTGGCCTCAAAGTTAAAATCCTATTTAAGTTTCAAGTTGCAAATGTTTTATCTAGCTGTCTCTATCAGTAATCACACAGGATACAAATTAACTATACCAAGACATCTTTGGGTCTTATTACTGTTAAAGATTTGACTTAAGTATATAGTTTCCTGTGAAATGGCAATTTGGGAAACTTGAAATGTTTTCAATCCTAAATTCTAAGTGAAGCTGGAAATTTGGGGAGAACTCCTTAAAATCAAAAGTATTCAGGCTGGAGAGATAGCTCAGTAGAATAAATGCTTGCCTGTCAAGTGTAGGGTCCTGAGTTCAATCCCTGGTACTGTAATCAATCAATCAATCCTTATTCAATGGGTAAGTTTAAATGCTGAAATAAAATTAGGGGAAAAAAACCTATCTTGCTATCAAGCATTAACGGCACCCTAATTTAATTTTAACAGGCAAATACTAGCTTTTCATAAAATGTCTGTCAATTTATCGATCAACCAAAAGTCAAGTCATTCAACAGTAAGAGCTCTCAGAATACTGAGTATGTAGGTAACATGAGTAAATTTTATCTGCTTTTCAGAGATTTCTCTGTAACTATTATTAGTATACAATGCAAATTAACATGCAGCACCTAAATACAGTACGGTAAGTTGAGAAACGACCAACTATTTGGAAGCGTAGTATGTTTTAGTTGTGCGAATTCTCACAAAATGAGGATTAATAGTTTTTCTCAAATTTAACTCGATTTCTATTGTTAAGTTTAAGGGAGCTTCTTCCATGATTGTACATTTTTGAGTATGTCAGATCAAAAAGGAAATTTATACACAATATAATAAATGTATGGTTTTTTCTGCTCAAAATAATGAAAGCAGGTAAGATGAAAAAGAAACCCAAAGCAAAGGAACTAGCAGTCCTACATTATGTTCAAGTGGGCATCATTTATTCTTTAATGTATTTAATAAACTCCACAATAACACATGGACAAGATGGTTATACTTTGGCATAATCTTAAAACTGTAAAACATTCACTTCCATGGAAGTAATTCAAATATATGATGGTGCTGCACTACCCAGAATATAGTTTTATAAAATTTTACAGAACTTTATTTCCAAAAATGCGTATGAATAGCAACAGCAAAATAACCCCAAGCTTATGATAATGGATTAGAGGAGGCCTGAGTCTTAGGACAGAGTCCAGGCCAACCAACACAAAAAGCCTGACATATTTTTCTTTCTATCCAACCAATCACCGTTAAAATTCAAAGTTTATATAACAAATTTTTCTAAGATCTCCCCCACTTTATGATTTTTTGTTTCAAAGCATCTACAGTGCAAAACCCCCAAATCCTTAAATAAACCTGTATGTTCTTGAAATGCAAACAGTAATATCTAATGCTTTATCTGACTCTGAAAAACACAAAATCTAACCTTTCTATAGAGTTGTGTTACTGGTGACAAAATACATCTTATTTTTGCTAAAATAATACAATTGTGCTAATAATCTTGAAATAAAACAATTATTTATTTATATAAAATTGCTTAGCAGACATATTCCTAAGGATTTTTGTCATTTTAATTACGAAAAAAGTTAACAGAATTTTTAAAAAATCTACGAAGCCTCATTGTTTCTATTACTGATATGTTTACATGTTACAGAAATCACCAAAGCCAAGATAAACAAAAAAAAAAAAATCCCAATACCAGCATGGCATATTAACTTTACTGAAAAAAAATCATAAAAATTAAAAGGTCTCTTGAAATTCTAATTTTAGAGACTTCATGTTTCAATATCTAATATCCAGAACAGAAATAAAGGGTGATGTTGCCAGCCATCTGCAAATTTGCAAGAGAATCCTTGTTTGCATCTTTCTACAAATCACGACACATCAATCTTTTAACCTCAATGAAAGGATACTACCCTTGAATCTAAGGTCCACTTTTACTGGCATTTAGATTGGAATGTAGCTACTAGCTCTTTGTGGTCTTCAAGAGGGCAATCTTCATCCGGAACAGAAAGAGCACATCCTATGCATCCCCTTGCCAGCCATGTCTTCTGAAAGCCCAGATAAATCATAAAATGTCACAACTAGCTATTATTTATGCAAGGATGAGATTTCAAAAAGTGAAACCCCAGGAAGGTAATTCAATGCATATGCACTTTTCTAACAAAACAGCTAAGGATTTCGTGACTAATGTACTTTAAATTCGGTTGCTGTGCCTATGTAATCTAATAAACTGCCAAAATATTTTTAAACAAGATCCGAAAATCTCCCTCTGAACTTCTGATCTTTGCACTCCTTGGAGTTGGCAGACACGTCACTGGCAAACCATTTGTGACTGACAAGTTATTTCAAACCGGCTCACTCAGATGATACTGTGAATTAACGGGGGATCCCAACCCTCCCAGTTTCCTGAACCCCACGGAGCGAGGGTTAAGCATGTACAAATCAGTGTTTCTTACGGATACCTGCAGCAAAACTTGGACTGCACAATCTACAAATGCATACTCCAACTCAACCATCCTTTGCTCCCAAGATCCGGCAACATTTTGCTTGGGGTCATTTCCTATCTCTTAGCCGGCCACAAATACCTCACGGTATTCTAAGCTGTCTCCCCCGCACCCGCCGCCCGCGCACCCCTGGGTCGCACACATCTGCACACAATGCTCTGCGTCCCACATGTGTCTGCAAATTCTGCACTCGACCGGCCGTAGAGGCACTGAGTGTCTGGCTCGCCAGCACCTCGGTGCCAAGTTTCTGAAAGCCACTTCCATGCAAAACTCTCTCCTTCCGCTTTTAAAAAGAAAACTACGTTGACAAGAGGACAGCCAGGAAGAGAAGAAAAAGCCTGTAAGAGCTGCACTTTGCGAAAGTAAACACGCAAAGCCCGGGAGCCCCGCAGGCGTCGGTGGCGGTGGCGGCGAACCCCGCGCCACCCCGGGCACCCGCGGTCGCTTCCACCAAGGGCTCCGCGCCCCGTCGCCGCGTCGCCCGCTCGCGCCCGCGCCGCCCTCGCCCCCAGGCCGCCGCCGCGAACGCGCCCCGCACCCGCGGCCCCGCGCGGCGGACGTCGCCCGGTACGTACGCGGCCCGCGGCGGCAACGGTGTCGGCGCGCGCTCCCCCGAGGACGGCTCGGCCCCGACTCTCCGGAGCCGGCCCCCGGCGCTCCCTCCTCAGGCGGCTGCCGCGGCCGGGACGCCCCCGCTCCCATCGAGGGGGGAGGCACGGCGGTGGGCGCGCGCTCCCGGCTCCTCCGGCTCGGGCCGCCGCGGCTTCCCGCCCGCCCGCCGCTTCGTCCGCCCCGACGGCACTGGCTCGCTCACTCGGCCGCGACGGCGGCGGCGGCGGCGGCGGCGGCGGCAGCGGCGACTCCGGGCTGGAGCGAGCCGGCGGGCGCGCGGACAGCGGCGCGACGCCTCCCGCCCGCCCCTCCCCCTCGGTCCGCCCCCGCCTCCCTCTCCCGCCCGCAGCGCGCGCTGCGTCCGCCCCGCCCCCCGCCTCCGCCGCCCCCGCCCCCTCCCCGCTCTGTCACATTGGGAGATTCCACTCTTGCTACATTCGCCGCTCCGGCTCCCGCCCACGCGCGGCCGAGTGACGCAGATTCCTGCGTGGGCCACGCAGGGCGGGGCGGGGGCGGTGGCCGCCGGGCCAAGCTCGGCCTCTCCCGCGCCCCCTCGGCGGGCTCCCGAGGGCGGCCATTCCCACGGCGGCCGGGAGGGACCAAGTGGGCGAGAGGCGAGGGCGGCGTGCGCGTCGGCTCGCTCGGGGCAGGGAGGGGGCGCCGCCCCTGGTCGGCTGGGGCGGCGGGCAGAGCCGCGAGGGTTTCCGATTTAAAAAATTATATTGAGCTTCCCAATAGAGCGTATCAAAGAGCGCTCCTGGCCAAGCCCCCCATCTCTCGGGATGCTGACGGAACGAGAAGCGCGCGCCGAGCCCTCGCGGCGCCCGGCTCGCTCCACCCCTGCAAGCTAGGGTGCGGGTGGGCGGCCAGGTGGGCCGCGGCTGCCCGGCCGGCACCCGAGGGGCGGCAGGTGTGCGACCCCTCCCCACCTCCGCCGGCTTCGGAAGAGCTGGGTCGGGGGCCAGGGAACCTGCAGACCTTAGGTGGCAGTTTGGACAACTGTTTGTCGCCTGGTAATTTAATTCCAGCCTTCTTACCCCCTGCTGCCCTCCTGTTAGTTTTCGGGTGATTTTTTTTACTTTGTTTTTGTGACGTGAAAAAGGACAGCGCTCGCGTTGCCTTGGGGTATATCGGAGTAGACATTGGAAGACCGTAGAGAATGTTGGAGTCGGCTTGCGTAAACTTTTCTAGCCAGATAATTAGTAAAACACGGACAAAAATGTACTTAAACTATTGCTAAAAATTTAAGATACTGTTTTAACATCGATTTTTCATTTATTTTTAGAAAGAAATGGAAAAATGAAAGACTTCAAGATGTAATTTGGAATAATACAAAACTACAATACAGGTAGACGCCTACTTTCGAATACATATAAAATGCAGTTTTATATAGGAGGCCCTTCCCACATCCTGGCTGGCCTCCCAGCGTGTGCCTACTTTGCCATTGGGGATACAAGGCCTTCTTTGAGATGGGAAATTCTTCCAGCCACATCTTTATGTTGCACCAATGGATGGGATGTTGATAATACCGAAAGAAAAATATCTTATTATAGCACTATCTATTTTTCCTCTTTTGTAAAAAGAAAAAAAGTTATTCGAATGAGTAATGTCACGATGGAATGTATGTCCCTAAAGTTAGAGCTCTTCAGTGTTAGTGACAGGGTCTGCTTGGAAGAGCTGGATTGATATTTCAAAGGATTAAGTATGTTTATTTTCCCAAATTCTTCTTCAACTGAAGAAGTCACTGCTGGAAGTTTTTCTGAGCATCCCTAGTCCCTGAGAGATTTGCTGCTGTTGTTCCTGCTCTGCTAAAGAAAGAGTTAATTTAGGATTGTTGTAATACAGTAGAGATTAGGCTGCTTCCTGGCTGACTGCAGAAGGTGGAGGGAGGCTAATGAATGTTCAGACAATGAAATACGCTCAATTCTTCGACTTCCTCTCTGGAGTCTTGATGGTTTGCAAAGACGTGCTTGGTTCTGAACAGCTAGAGACAAAATGACTTTCTTCCATAATATGTTTGGTGGTTCATGAGTCACAAAGTGATTGGTCTCACCTGCACTGTGGGGATTGCTCCCCAACCTGGGGGAGAGGACAGTAAGTCTATCTTTACTTACTGTCCTCTCCCCATGCTGGTGGATGTCTGGCTGAACATGATGCTGAAGGAAATGTGTCAGAGTTTTATTTTTTTCCACAGTTATATACTGAAATCTCTTCTTGTTTGTTTTCTGGGCACATTAGATAGTGTATTCTTCCCACATTAAGAATGGCATTTTTGGCCCACTTTGCTTTGCTTAAATGCCCTGTGGTACTGGGGGAGGTAGTGGGAGGGAGGAAAATGAAGGAAAGATAAAATGGTAAGCTTTTAGGCATCCAGTTCTGTGTTTCTCTGGATGACAACACTGTAGTCTATAAGAATGCTCTAGAAGAAGTGAGGCATTCACCTGCGTGAGAGACCACTCAGAGAAGCTCTGGTCCTTACCTGGCACCTTGCCACCTTTCCACAACCAAGCTGTCCTCAAGTGCTACCCACTCCTGGCACAGTTGTGCTATACCCGGGGCCTAGTAATTTGTTAAGGGGAAAAGAAGAGGTGTATATTCCATGCTTTTAAGGTAAGAATTATAGGTGTCCCAACTAGTCTCTGAAGGCTCTTTTAGAGATCGTTGTCAGAATCTTAGTTTTTTCTCGGAGGTAAGCCAAGACAGGTTTGCATGAGAATATGGCACCACAAATAGCTCTTATTCCGATCATTTGGATATCTATTATTAAACTTTCATGCAGGCAGATATGACAGGACATGCCTGTAAGCTCAGTTACTGGAGGGGGGGGCTCGGGACCGGAAGATTACAACTAGCCTGGGTGACTTCGTGAGACCCTATCTCAAAATAAGAAAGGGCTAAGGATGTAGCTCTGTGGTAGATTGCTTTTACAGCACGTACAAAGCCTTGAATTAAATCTTCAGTATTTTCTCCCCTCAAAAAATCAAAGCACTAGTTTTGTTTTTCTTGGTTTCCTTTTACTGTAAATACCTATATATTTAAGGGACTCATTCAGTACAGTTTGTCGAGTGCCAGTTCCAGGTTTGAGGCTGGGTCCTAGAGACCTTAAGACCTTTCAGCCATAGTTCCCTGTTTTCAGGGCTATTGTACAAAACTGTAGACACGAAAGAGCAGAAGGACATCTACAAAGCTAAAGAGTTTCTTTTTACTGTTTTCTTTTTCATACACTCTCAAAGATGAACATACAAACAGAATCACTAAAGAATAGATGTGTTTTCATGGTCTTCTTTTAAATCCAAATCATAGTAATAAAAATAATTTTCTTAAAAATGGAAACACCAGCCGGGCATGGTGGCGCACGCCTGTAATCCCAGCACTCGGGAGGCTGAGGCAGGAGGATCGGTGTGAGTTCGAGACCAGCCTGGGCTACAAAAGTGAGCTCAAGGCCAGCCTGAACTGCATAGCAAGACCCTGTCTCAAAAAGACAAAAAAAAAAAATGGAAACACCATGTCGCATCTGTAATTCAATATGAGCTCAAAGAATGTGGATTGTAATTTCTAGAAGGATAGATGTTTTTGTCTGTAATGTTCATGCTGCTATCAAACCACATGCCTAGAACAGTGGCTGACACACACTGCAAATGCATATTTGTTGACTAAATGAAATGAAAAATATAAAGTGATTAGTGTTCTTTTATTTTATAGATGTATTTAGTATGCACCACATTTTCTATTGAAAGTCTCAGATGAATATCTCCTGATTAAATATATAAAATTTCTAGTGAAGTATTGAAAGTGAGATGTCATGCACCTGTAGTCCCAGTGTTTAGGAGGCCGAGAATCACTATGAGTCTGATCTACATAGAAAGACCCTATAGACCCTGTTGAACTTGTACCAAATACTTTTTTAAAAAGAGAGTAAGAATATATGAATATATTTAAAGGTAGTAAATTACAAAGTAGTTTTAAAATATTACTAGAGCAATTTGTGTTATATTTATAGGGATAAATTCCTTTTTTTTTTTTTTTTTTTTTTACACAGTGTAAGCTTTGAGCTTTAACACTATTTGGGAAGTGGCCTAAGGAATATATCAACATGTTCCTCATGTGTTTATTAACTTGTATTCATTCTTAGATGTATCACCTTTAGACAACTCATCAAGTTTAATTCCTTATCCACAAAGTTCAGGTTATTACAGAGCTGTTTCTGTTGGTTTAAAATAAAGACAAATCATACTGTTTTAAATTTTTAAAGGACTTCTTAAAATTTGATAAGTCTTTTTAGATGATTTTAAAGAAAATGATGATTGTCTTTATTTTATTTAATTTTTTCATTTTTATTTTTTTATTTTTTACTTGTGACAGGAAGATCTGGGAAAAGCTTCTTTTACAGTCCTCTTGCTAATATTAATGGTTCTCTTGCTAATTTGTACTGGGAGAATGTCATAGTATACAACTAAATCTGATAATTTTCTCCTCTGAAAACCAAATTTACAGATAAAAGCTCAAATGTTTCCAGAGCTTCTGCATGGGAGTTGACATTGAGAAGAGTAGACCGTTGTATGCCCTTGACAATGCTTAGTCGGTGTGTGCAATGCCCCATTGGTCACAGGAGGGTGAACAGCGCGCCTTTCTTTACCTTCTCGTGGCCCTCGCAAGGCCTGGGAAGCTTGCTGAGCTGACTCAAGATAGAAAGGGTGGCATTAAATAGCAGTAAAGCACAAATTAAGTGTGTTGCTCCCTTTCAGTCCTTCCAGTGGTAGAAATTCAAGCTGGTACCAGTATACCTCTAACTCCTGCAACACTTGGTAAATTCTATTTTTCTGTGTTTGTGTTTGTTTATTGTTTGTTTTTACAAACCAGGAACAAACCAGCTCAGAGTTTTTGTTATGCCTCAATATATAGTTGGAATTCAATAGTCTTGTTTTTTGATCTGAGATTACTTTCTATGGAGGTGAGATTCATTTTTCTTTTAGAATAATGATAGCAAAATATCTTTTAAATAGACTTCAGTGAGAAAAAACCTTGAATGTTTAAAATAAAACTATTGAGATAAGGATATAAGTGAGTATAGTTATGATAAAAACCACTATATAAATTCTTCAAAAAAGAAAAAACCTGGAATTACCATATGATCCAGCAGTCCCATGGCTGGGTACATATCCAAAGGAAGTGAAATCCATGTGTTAAAACAAATGTTTCACTCTTGCACTTACTGCAACAGCATTTTCAATGGTCAGGGGTCAGGACCACAAGTTTTCAGTGGTCAGGTAAATACCCATCAGTGGATGAGTAGATAAAAAAATGTGGAATACATGCAAAATAATGCTTTTCAGCCTTTAAAAAGAATGAAAGCCCGTCACTTGAAAAACTAGGGATGACCTTGGAGGGCATCGTGTTACACGAAGTAAGTCGGGCCCAGAAAGATACACACGATCTCAGGAAGAATCCACAACACTAGATCTCAGGGAAGTAGAGAGGGAGATGGGGGCTGGGATGGTTGGGGACAGGATTTGCTGGGTGGATGTTGGCCAGAAGATGTAAGATTTCAAGTAGGAAGAATGTGTTTGGTGGATCTGTTGTACAACTTGGGGACTATAATCAATGATATAATGTATTCTTGAAAATGGTAAGAATGTGGATAGTGTTTTCACCTCAAAAATGATAATTGTGAGGATATATCACACACACACACACACACATATATATATACATATATATATATATATATATATATGTATATGTTTATATATACCAATTAACTATTTTTGGTCATTTCAATATCTATATGTCTATATATCTGTATATCTCTATTCAAAGCATGTACATGGTAAGTACATAAAACCTTATCCGTCAATTTAAAATAAAAAACAACCTTAATTGCTGCTTTGGCTATACAAGCAAACACCATTTATTAAGGATTCATTGTGTGCTATAGCACTTTGTAAATATTAATTCATTTGAGCTTTACTACAGCACTGTGAAGCACATACTACTACTCACATCATTATTTGTCATAGACGTCAGGAAACTGAAATGCAGGGCACTGAGAGACTGTCAGAGTCTCACAGGATAGCGAAGGTTCAAGGCTAAGACATAGTCTAGACCTCTTGTCCCTCCATCACACCAGTCGGCTCCAAGATGCCGAGTCAGTGCCAGAGGCTCCAGAGATGCTGATCCCATGTCTGTCCCACCATGAATGTCCGCATGCTCTTCTGTCTCAGTTGTCTTGTTTGCCTCAGTCCCGTCACCCTTACCTTGTGTACCATGAGAAAGACTCCAGAATATTTGCATCTCTAGTTGCTTTATGGAGCTCAGTTTCCTAAATGTAGTATCAGGCCTTTGGGAAGATGAGTTGTATCTTATTCTCATGAATGAAGTAAGTCCACGTTTTATAAGAGTCTTAGAAAATATTTAAGAATAATTATTAGTGCATTTGCAAAAACAAGGAACTCTTTCCGCTAAAAACCTACTTCTATATTGTGAAACTAAAAATGTCTTTAATAAAAAAAGAGAAATGTAGAAAGTAGTGGTTCTGACGTTTGAGTGAAATTTGCTCTGAAAGTGCATTAACTTTATTGCTTTAGGAAGATTTCTTCAAAATGCTTCAGTAATTCAAAACAAAAAGAAACATAATAGATTTCAAATGTTCTTAGAGGAAAGAAAAAATAACATGGTTTATGACCTACAAGATGTAAGATACAATATAATCTATCATCATATTCTATTATTGCCTCAGAACAATTCTATACTTAACAAATTTTCCACTCTATGTGATGATGTCCCTACAATTAACTGAGTCATGTACAATAGTCATATTACCAGAAATGTAATTAAAATTTCCCTGATTTTGTAATATGAAATTTAAAACTTCATATATTATAGATTTTCAAGTATATGAAAATTTGAATATCTTAAATATATAGAGTTTTTAAAAGGAAAATTAATAATATAATTGATAATTTTAAAAGCCAAGATTAAAAAAAAATAGCTACTCTTTGTAAAGGAAAAATAAGGAAATTGTTAAGCAGTGCATTTTATTATATAACATTATAGAGTCTTAGGTTTGAGGGATTATAAGACCCATCTAGTTCAACTTCTTTTGTGTATTCAAAGTATATTAAAATGCTCTCAGTGCTTGCCTGGCAAGAACAAGGTCCCGAGTTTGAGTCCCCACATCCACCCAAAAAATATTTTGCAGAAATATAGCATGAAGTTATTTTAGTTCCAATACTCTGTTTGCAAATTGATAACTCCTAATCATTGTAGGAAAAAAATGCAATGGGCGAAATGATTGGATCCCTTGTACAGACTATAAATGCTTACACTACAAGGGAAAATGCTCCGTTACAGACTTTGAAGGACCTTGATAGGGTCTTAGAAGTCATCTGCGCCGCTTGACTTCTACATCTGGGGGTGCTTATAGTATATACTGCTAATGCAGAAAGCTAACATTGCACAACATTAGGCAATAAGTACAACCAGATATTTAGTTAAATGAAGAATACTCAGGGTTTTCATTTTAAAGTTTTGTGTTAGAATCCAACATAGATGGAAACTTTTGCGAAGACTTTCTAAAGAGAATCTCTGAACACTTAGAAAGGCTTAGGGCTCTGATGTTCTTTCTCCTCTGTTCTCTCTCCTAGGCAACAGTGATTACAGCTCAGCTGCTCTGTTCTTCCCTTCCCATTCTTCCCTTTTTACCCCAGTGTCCACTGCACAGGACTTGCCCGTCAGTATTCTGCAGCATTATCTTAGTTCTCTGAGTCTCCGACACTGACTGCTGTCACCTTGGCCCTGGCCATACTAATTCTTGTGTAAAGCACTCTGCTCACTGTTTCTGGAATTTTTTCGACCATCTTCCACTTCATGCACTCACTGCTTTGCCTTCTGGTTCCTGCAGACTCAAGTTTGGTGTTAACTTCTCCGCCCAGTTTGCTGAGATGACATCAGGCCTGCCTTGCCCACTCTTCCTGTCCAGTCTCTGAGCTCCTTTCTTTAGGTATGTGCTCTGCAGGCTGGAGGACCCCTTTTAAGCACTTCACATAGGGTGGGTGGGGAGTTCCTTTTCATGATAAAGCTCTGAGACTCCTCCTCAGCCAAGATGTGAGGCTTTTTCTGCTCATAAAAGAAGCAAGGGAATAGGAAGAGAGCTTTTACTGAAGCTAGTGGACAAGAGTTGGAAAATAGAGAATTGAAGACGTCTATGTGCTCTTGAGAAGCTGACTGAAGTGGTCATAACCATTGTGGGAGAAGGAAAAAAACCAAAGAAAAAGTACCAGGTTTATGACCTGCCTGGTGAAGACCAAAGAGGCTGTCCTCATATCCATGCCCGAAAATGGGCTACACATCATGCTCGTGGCCTAGGACGGATGGGAATGAAGGAATGGAGTAGTCAGCAAAGCTCCACCGAGAGAGGAACAGAAACAGCGCTCCCCCGGACTCCTCCCTTGCTTCTCTTGCCTTTCATCTGGACAGGAGAGCTGGTGTATGTGTTAGATGCACCCCATCAGCACAAGTTCAGAACTGCAGCAGTCAGAGAGAGAAGTGGACCAGGTTCACGCCAGTGAGCCGGGCTCCTTGTCAGAGAGGATCACTGGGTGCTGAGCTGCAGCAGCCCTCTGAACAGAGAGCACGTGCTCTGCAGTAACTGCTAGAACGAAGGGGTATCAGGCACGCTGGTGCTCACACACTGTTGCAAACTTACATTTTTACAGTTTGAATTTCACTTGTACTTACCAGACTTAGACATGGTGACTCAGCAGCTTGCCCAGAATGGGCAATCATGTGTGATAGCTGAAAAATTGTAAGGGCTTTGATTTCACTTTTTATCTCTTACTATTTTTTTTTCCATTTCCTGCTATAACCACAGTCTCTAATACTGCAAAGAGAGGTTTTTCTTTTTTCAACTCTGAAATACTTTTCTGAAGTAAAATGTTACATATCACCCTACTGTCAGTGAGATTTGGGGCTCCTCATTGCTGAAGCAAACAACCTTTAGAATGGCAGTATGACAAACTGGACCAAGCATTTCAAAATGTTTTACAGGATTTGCTCTAACAAACTCTTGTCCAAGATATGATACTAATTTTACACACATTTAATAAGTATATATTTATAACAACATCGTTCATGGAAAACAAAGAACATCTAAAATAATGAATTGGTTAAGTGAATTCTGTTGCATCTATGTGACAGAAAAGATGGGATTAATATTGAAGGAAATTTACCAAATGTAAGCAATAGTTGTCTCTGGTAATGGTACTGTAGCACGTGGTAGATGGCTTTTATTTTCTTCATTTTTAAAATTTTTTCAAAATTCTATCAAAAAGCATGAATTATTTTGAAAAGGGAGGGAAGTTTACATGTTATATTAAACAAAGATCTTGATTCACAGCCAGTTTATAATAAAAGTGAAAATACTCAAGCACAGTGTACCTGTAATCACAGCCGCTTGGGAGGCTGGCAAGTTCAAGACCAGCCTGAGAAAGTTAACAAGACCCTTTTACAAAGTAAAAATAAATAAATACTAAAAAACAATAAAAGAGCCGAGATTGTCACTCAGTAGTTGAGCATTTGCCTAACATGTACAAAGCACCGGACTGAATTCCCAGCGCCACAGATGACGCTCACACGCGTGTGCGTGCACACACACACACACACAGAGTATGTTTACTATATACATATGTTTGAAAAGGACAACAAATATCAGCAGCTTATCCAAAAAATATGTACTGTTCTTGATATACATACTGATTTAAAATCAGCCTGATATAGTCACATGTTTTGAAGTTTGCCATGTTTCAGGTATATATATGTGTGGTAGGCTTGGTTGAATTCAACCTACTGTAAATCTAATCACATGCTACACGTAATCATTCTCCTTTTTACCTTATTAACCATGGAAATGTGCGACTGCTTGTATCTCCTCCTTGAAGATGCTCCCCCTTCAGGGACTGTAGGCTCAGAACTCTTGTAGTTCATAAAGTAATGTGCGCTAGAGCATCCTGCCAAAACAGTGAGTGCACCAGCCTCTGGGCAGGCTGTAGTCCTGGGTTTCCTGCCCTGTTGAGCTGCCAAAGGCTGAGCCACAAGCTGCTCCTGCTGCTGTGTGGCACCGTGGCTCGTCAGGGTAGGCGCCAGGAGCCTACTTCCTCCAAGACCGCAGTGTGCCTGCTCTTCGATTCCTTTGCTGCACGAGTACAGCCATCTCCCTGGAGCACAGCCCCAGGTCATGCTTGCTGCCTCGAAGCCCTGATGCAGAGCCATTCCCGCCCTAGGACCAACCCCCCAGCATGGCTGTCTCTTAGACTTGCACAACAGAAAGGGTCTGGTGCATCTTAGGTTTTGCGGTTTTCTTTCTGGCTTCAATGGGTTCCCAGCCTGTCTCTTCATTTTTGTTCTTCCAATTTTGTTTCCCAACCGTAGAGGTTCGCTTGCATCAGGCCTGCGACACTGCTGCAGTTTCTCGTGGCAGGCTGCCCAGATGCTTTTGCTCCTGATCCTACACACAAGGCCCTCTGTGTGGCTCATTGTCACCCTCCATGCCCACACGCACATACTATGGATGTGTAGGAGTTTTGACACTAGGGTCAAGCAATAGGCAGGTTTGGTGGACTTAGAAGGTGGCATTTCTCAGGCAAGAAGGACTCTTAGACAAACAGATGCAGTCTGAGGACAATTAGAGGAAAAAAAAAATGTAAGAAAGCGGAACAGCCCAGGCTTTGCACACAGCCTGGAAAAGACCTGTCTGGACACAGAGGAAGGCTTGGCTCTGTGTTGCCCAGGGCAATCCTGTGGCCTCTGCCTCTGCAGGGAGCAAGCACAGCTCTGGGCAACACCATGAGCTCACACCGCCCTTTTCCCTCCCAGGTGTCTCATCCCTTTGTCCCTTCTCTTGCTCTCACTCCTCCCCGCCCAGGCACACTGTGTGCTTCTGATGTTGTGTTTGTTTCCTGACAAGGAAGAACAAGAGCCAACCCTAGTATACCTGGAGATGTTAAGGTTGCAGTATGCTACTTTTCCAAAGATGTTTCCACCTGGGGCTAATTTGCTTGTTCAACAATTAAACATTGACTCAGGGAAGCACATTGTGCAGAAGAGAAAAAAATACTCTATGCGCCAGTTGCTAGTCCTGAAAGAGGAAATGAGCAGCAGCTACACTCAATATAAGATGCTGTCATCACACAAAGAAAGTGACAGACAGTTCTGTCAAGGATCACAGAAGGGTGAGAGTCCTAAAGTTTTGCCACGAAGCCATCACTGACCAAGTCTTGAAGCATGGACTGAAATGAAAGACTGAGAACGTGCAGCCCTTCAGCAAGATGTGGACATGTAGGCAGGGACCGAGAGGGAACATGGCAAAATGCAACAGGACTGGTTCTCAGCAACTTCTGAATGAGATGTGAAAGGGACAGAGGAGGTTGCAGAGATCAGATTATGTGGGGGCCTCAGCTAATGTGCTAGGAGGCGTGGGTTCCACCAGCTCGTTCTGCCTCCGGTGATGCCTAGAAGCACTCGGACACATGGGTAGTGGGTACAGCTAGAGAAGGGGTGACGTGGAAGGGAGCACTGGGGACTGGTGAGGTTTCTTTCCGGGCAAAAAGGTGTGTGCTTGGAAATAAATGTAGTGAGTGAGCAGCACATTTATGCTTTCTGTACTTACTGTGTGTTCTGCTTCTCAGTTAAAAAAAAAAAATGAAGAAAGCATCAAGCTGGGTTATTCCATTGCGCAAAATCCAGGGCCTCACTGCCAGCTATAATGATCGAATAGGTTGAGGTGGGAACCCGACAGTCTGCACTGTTTGAAGCAATTACTTGAGGGCATCTGAAGCTTCAGGAATGCCCTGGACCATGCCCTGATAAGATTTTCAGGGCATCTGGGGAGGCATCCCAAAAAGTGGAAAGATATACTGAAGACAATGCTTTGTCTGTCTCCTTACATGGAACAGAAGAAAAGGAAGTTGAAGAGAGCCTTCCTCTTTTTTCTTTCTTTTTTTTTTTTTTTTTTTTTTTTTGTGGGACTGGGGTTCAAACTCATAACCTTGCACTTGCCAGCCAGGCACTTGTGCCACAGAGCTATCTCCCCAGCCCAGAGATTTCCTCTTATTCCATGTCAGCTGCGACAGGCAGGTGCCCATTGCTTTTGCTCTTTTGAGAGAGATAATACAATGTGCTAATGACTTCTTAGTACCAAACATATTTTTCAAGATGTGTTTTCTTTTGGAGTTTTCTGAAATATTAAAACATCTTATCCCAACACACACATTTTTAATGGTGGAGTTGAAGGCTTAAGGTGGACCTCCAGGAGTGCCTTCCTAGCATTATTTAAATGAGAGCATATTCAGCTCTAAGTCTTTTACCGCTGGCCCGCCATCATTAGGGCCTGTGCCTACTGGCACTCAATTTGCATGAATGAAGCGAAATTCCTTTCCTTGTGCTTCTGTATAATCAGAAGGATAGTTCTGTGACACAAAGCATCCAACATGGTATGCTTCCAAACTCTAATCCCTATGGGAAAAAATGTCAAACTGTATTGCAGGGCTGTTTTTTTTTTCCCTAGAAATGACAGTTTTGGAAATAAAAAAGGGGAAACCTTATTGGCCTTACAGAGAGAATGAGAAAGTCTAAAAACGTGACAAAATTTGCACAGATTTCCCCCCTCATGATCGAAGTTCTAAAGAAATGCCAGAAGAGGTGTCAGTTGCCACAGTTGACTTCCTTGTGAGCAACATGCCTCCATATCAGCAAAGATTTTACAGACTGGCAATAGGAAGCATCGGCTAGGAGTAAGAACCTGGAAACTCACCGAAATTGGCACAAGCACTTTGGAGTGAGACTTGGCGGTGCCTCACCAAGTTGAAGACGTGCATACTTTTTGACCCAGAAATTGCAATCCAATGTGTATTCTCTGAAAAGATCCCTTACCTCCACATATATAAGGACATACATACAGATATATTCAAAACAGCATTGAATTAAACAGTAAAGAATCATGGCCAACTTATATTAAATCAACAGAAGAATTTATGAATAAATTGTGAAATGTACATTACATGTAACTATGAAAATGAGTGAGATCAATCTATATATCTCTCATGGAAAAAAGCTGTTGAATAAGAGATCAAGATGGAGATGAGTGGTAGCATATATTCATTTCCTGGTTAAAACCTTGTAAATACCATTCTTATGTGGGAATCTAACCTGCAAGTATAGTAACAGGCCAGCTAAGCCACATAGCAGAGAGTCCATGGGCCAAAACAAGATTCTCAGTCACAGGACTTATTAAATCATTTGAAACACACCTCAGGAAGCAAGGCAAAAAAGATGGCATAGATTAATGCGTTTAAGGTCTAGTGTTGGCAGAGTGAAAAAATGACAGTGCCCGAATTCTCAGTCTTCTCTCTCTCGCTGTCACACTCATGCAAAGCACACGTGCACACGTGAGCCTTTCTTGCAGCAGGGGATGCTCATAGGAGATCTACCACCACTTGAGATTTACACACAGTGACCCTCCAGGCAGCAGGCACCCAGCCTGGGGAGCAGGCCTGCCTACCTAGCAGTGAGAGCTTGCCACCTCGCCCCAGGAGCAGCAGGGACTTCATTTCCATTTCTGGTGCAGAGGCTGTGAGGAGGCAGTGGCTGGCCAAATTAAGACCTTGGGAACTGCAGTGTCTTGTGTGCCTGCACAGTCTCCCGTGCGCCGTGAAAAATTGATGACTCAGGGCCTCATGTACATGTAGTGTGTCATAACTATTAGGTGTTCCTTGTTCTTTTCACCCGTTTTTAATTAGGTTCCTTACATAAATGTTCTACTCTCTGTATGTCTAACATACCCCACAGGTTACCAACTTGTGCTCATTTAATGTATGTTACAAATTTGACATTCCCATGTGCTACTTGTCATAGGTCTTTAATCGTGTGGATAATGTGTTATGAATGTGTGTAGTGGTATTTATTATATTCCTTATAAATTTTGTGCATCTGAACCTTCTCAAACTAAATTTAAGAAGTTTGGAATTATAGCTATGTACTTGGAGTCTTACATGTATAGCCACTGGATTTTTTATGACTCCTATTCTGAACACCAAATTACGTTTGAAACACTTATCACTGTGACCCTCAATATACATAATGTAAAAGAAGTAGAAATATGAAGGTTCACAGTACACAAATCTTACCAAGTTGCTTTGATATTCTCACTGTTATCTGACCTTAGGCTTGTTTCTTGAACTCGAGTTTTCTGTACATCTATCAACACAGCATGGTCAGATATTTAATACAATAATCTAAAAATTGATGGAGTCCTACAAGACCCTTTGCTCACAGCTGACAGAATGCACTTAGGCTATGCGACAGGCCCACTGGTTTCCAAACTGCGTCATCTAGTTGAGTATGTAAACATTTTTGAGGACACTGCTTTTTCCTCATCTAGAATTCTGCTGTTGTTTTCTAGCACCTTCAGAAGAATTCCAGCTCATCATGTCATAAAATTCTTGAGATTTTTATAGCTAGTGCTCATGCTTGGCCTCTTGAAAAGTTAGACAAATAAAATCCGCCAAGTAGCATTATCATTTCTTAACCAACCCTGAGGTTTAAATGGAGAATGATATTAAAGAAGACTGATGTCTTTAGCCAGTGTACATCATGCACTGCTCTCATTTAGCTTCCCCACTAGATCCAAGGCTCCTAGGAGGCAGGAGCAGTCTTGATAGCTCTCAGAACATGAGCATTTGACTTTCAGATTCAGTGTCTAACACAGCATGAAGCAGCTACCCCACAGATGGCTGGTGAATTACTGGTGAGTGTCTTTAGTTGTGCTGCTGTGGCTGCTTTAGTGTCCTGAATCTATTAAAAACACTTACCTTTCAGGGTCATTTTGACTTTAGGGATGAGCCAGAAGTAGAACAGTGACATATTTGGTTAATAATGTGGGTGGAGACACACGGTGGTGTTTCCACAAGCCTGATCTTCAATTGGGTGTCTCTCAGCCCTTGCAAAGACTCTTGAAAGAGGATTTCAAGAACAGCTTCAGAAAGCAGCAAGAACAAGGTGTGCTGGAAGTAAGAGGGAGTATTTTGAGGAGGATGAATGACAGTGTGCCTTTTAGTGTAATACATTTTTAAAATTAAAACATTCACTGTTGTTTGGGATCACCCTTTGTGTTAGCTGAATTATTCTGTTTTTCCCAATATCAGGGATCGAACTCAGGACCTTGTGCCAGACAGGCACTTATGCCAGTGACCTGTTTCCCCAGCCCATTCTGGTTCTTAAATATGCTTTGACTTCTCGAGATTTTGGATAGATTAGACAGAGGACTACAGTTGTGCAGTGTGATTAGGATACCAGTGGACTCAATGTCTTAAGAAAATTTTTTCACTGCACGTAAGAGGAAAGAACTTAGGTCCTATATCAGAAGCAGCATGAATTCCTGAGGGACGGGAACTAAAGGAAAAGAAGCTGCGAGAAGCTGGGGGTCTTGTTCTGTCTCCTCTCTGTTGTTCTCCATAAATTTATTTTTCTTTCCTTCTTTGCTGCTTGCAAGATATGTAGATCTGTGCTCAGTGCCCTGGGCACACAGCCCCCAATGCTGCAATCCACAGCTCCCCAGGGCAGAAGCAGGAGCAGGCAAAGAGGAACGTTTATTTCTGCTTCCTTCCCAAGCTCTAGCCAACTCCCATGGTGCAGCCAAGGCTTGGGGAGATGTACTCAGAGATGAGTGTGAGTGCAGAGGCCGGCGGACTGGGCAGTCCAGAAACGACTGTTTCTTACTAAGGAGAAACGTGAGCCACAGTCTCCACTAGTGCAAAACATCCTGTTCTGTTGGCTGCATGTTCTGACGGGCCTCACAGGCAAAGAAGCAGAGCAGGTGGCTCCCCAGCTCCACTCCCAGGGCAGCTGGGCACTGACCTATCCCTCAGCAGGCGGGCACCGCCATGCCCAGGAAAGCACACCTGGGCAGCCTGCTGGGCCCAGCGCCTCTCCAAGCTGCTCCAGATGGTGCATAGCGAGGAGGCTAAACCAGGGTAAAACTGCAGAAATTGGGGGTTCAAGGAACCAGCCCAAAGTCACTCAGCTCTGAAACGCCGTGACTGTGTGATCTTAGAGCTAGGAACAAGAGGCAGCACGACAGGGAGCAGCTGGCCGCTCAAGACGGGCACTGGTCGCGCTGGCCCTGGGCCCAGGGTGGGCGGTGCGGCCGCGCCCCACAATCTGGTGTGTGCTGCCTATTAGCTTGGCACACGCCTAGAGAAATGTACGTCCGCATCTATTTCTGGCTTTTGAATATGCGAAGGAAACACTTAACTTTATTATTTTATTTTTGCAAAGTCAAAGGCAAAGACAGATGCCCCTACAGCGGCTCGGTTCTCAGAACTCCTCTTCCTCCAGGAGCATCTCTGGAAGCAGAAGCCAGGAGCACATAGGCCATCTCCTCCAAGTTTCCCAGAGAAAGGAAAAGAATCATCAGCACTGGTAACTTGTGGAGATGAGAGGAATAAAATCAAGGAAGATGTAAAAAAATTGTTTTTTGCACTTGGAAAAGAAAAACAATGAAGTGTTGCTATAATATGAATATGTTTTATTTGTTAAATGCTAAAAATACAACAGATGGAAATACCTGGTAAAATTTTTTTGTTGAGAAATATGTGGACACTAGCAGAAATTCCCTGGTCAGAGTGGGAAAAAATGTTTGGAAATTTTTTAATGCTTTATGAATGGTCAATTAAGTTAAGTATGAAAGAAACCTGCAAAAATAAATATGATTAATATGAGAGATGTATGCCTGATGGGGATTGTTGTGATAAATTTAACTTTGCCACTAGTGCCATGCAGCTATAGAAAAAAAAAATCTTATACAACACGATGCAACGACTTGCATATATTGAAAAAATCATTGCCCATGCAGAGCAGGGGATGCACAGGTGGCGTGGAAGGCTGCCGTCCTTACGTCAGCGTCCCTGCCCAAGCTTGAAAGTATCACCACGATTGCCAAGACACATAGGCAGAGGGGCTGGAGAGCTCAATTAGTCCAAATCTTCATTTTTGACTGAAGAAACCAAGGCCCAAAATGTTGTGAAGATCAAGCTGGCTGTGCTCCTGGCCTGTTTTCGCTCTTTGAAAGAAATAAGGGATTCTTATCCTATAGATCTTCTTCAGAAATTGTCAGATTGTACAACACATAACCGATGTAGGCATTAATCCATTTCAAAAATACTCCATAGACTCTCATTATTCCTCTGCTTTTCTGGAAAAGAAACAGGAAATCATGTTTTGTTTTGTTTTGTTTAAAAAAAAAACGCCGGAGTCCGATTTTCAATATCCAATCCTGCTTTCTTCAGGAGGTGTTAGCCACGTGATTCGCATTCCCATCGTAGACAGCGGCGTCGTGTGATCCTGGCCATCTGTCTAGGATGTGGCTGACACACTTGGGAAATTCAGAATAAAGGAACTCAGAACTATTATTCGTTGGAGAAGTTATCAGGGCAGGAAGCCACTTTGGTCACACATGGATGAGGCATTGTTAGAGGGACCGTCTGCATTTCATGCCCACCTGTGCCCTAGGCTGTTCATGGGTGTTGTTTGGGTGTCTGGCCTGCAGTTGTGCTGCACTGTCACCATGATGCCTGCCACACACAAGGCTGTTGTGACAGTTGTTGGAATAAATGCCACACAGCATTGTGAACAATTTGAAAGAAGGGTACTGACCTGTCCAGGGTCATTATATACCCACAGGTGCAGCTTTGTGCCCCCCCCCCCATACTCTTAATAAGGTAACACACCTCAGGATTGATTTCAATTTATCTGTTTCACTGCATTTGTTGTTTATACTGATTTTTTTTCTTGGTGGGATTGGGGTTCGAACTCATGACCTTGCACTTGCCAGGCAGGCACTTATGCCATGGAACTATCTCCCCAGCCCCTCATACTGAATTTTAAATTAATTACCATTTCCAGATTATTAACTTGGCACTAAAAGAAACTTATCAATTTAGTATTTATATGTCACTACTATGGACTGAATATGCTCCCACTTCACATGTTGAAATTTTAATCCCCTTGATGGTATTAGAAGGTGGAGCCTTTGGGAGATGATTAGATTATGAAGATGATGTCTTCTTCAAAGGGATTAGTGCCCTTGGAGGAGAAACTCCAGGCAGCTCTCACTCCTTCCCACCACGTGAGGACATAGCCCAAAGCAGCCAGTTTGTGGGCCACACACTCAATCTTTCTACACTTAGCCTTGTGAACTTAGCTTCTAGAACTTTGAGGAATCAGTGTTTGCTGTTTAAACCACCTGGTCTGTAATGTTCTTGTTATAGTGGCCCAAACTGACCAAGACTGTCACCAACTTTGGGAAAAAATTAGTGCTATAATTAAGTAAGTGTTTGGGTCTCCAGAAGTATGCTATTAAATTATGGCTAATATTAATTTGTTCATGATTTCCTATCTGAATCTAGATTTTTCAACCATGGAATCTGATATGTCACAAATACATTAGGAATTGATTTGGCTTGATGACTTGCTTTGAAGCTTCAAATTGAAACACACACACACACACACACACACACACACACACACACAATTAAACACAGGCTAATCAATGCAAATATCTGACAACACTGAAGCATCCTGGAATGATGGTGTACTAAACCATCATAAATGAGTTTCTATATAGATCTCTTTCTTTCCTGATTCCTGGTTTTCTTATCTCTTTCTTTTACAAAGAAAAAGTTGTTGAGATGTAATTCACATATAAAACATTTCAATGTGTGTGATTTTAGCACGTCAACAAAGTTGTGCCACCTTTAGTACTAATTCTAGAATAGTTTCATCATCCTACAGGAAACTCCAAACCCATTACCAGTCACTCACCATCCCCCTCCTGGTAATCTGTTTTTCTCTTTATGGATTTGCAGTTTATTTAAATGGAGTTATATGGTTTTACTTACTTGGCATAATGCTTTTTTTTTTTTTTTTTTTTGTCTTTTCAAGACAGGGTCTCACTATGCAGTTCAGGCTGGCCTTGAGCTCACTTTTGTAGCCCAGGCTGGTCTTGAACTTGCACCGATCCTCCTGCCTCAGCCTCCCAAGTGCTGGGATTACAGGCATGCACCACCACACCCGGCTCAGCATAATGCTTTTAAATTTCATTCTTTTTTAGGGTTGAATAATATTCTGCTGTCTAGCTATTGCAATTCTAGTTATCCATTTGTCAACTGATGAACATTTGGTATGTTTCCACATTGTTAACTAACATGAATTAGGTTGCTTTAAACAGTAGTATACAAGGGTGCATAGATGTGTCTTCAGGTCTCCTGGGTGCTCACCTGGAGGTAGGATTGCTGCATCACATGTGAACTCAGTGTTTGGCTTTTCCAGGAGCTGCCACGTTACTTCCAAAGTGGTTGCATCATTTCGCATCCACACCAACAGCGAATGAGGGCTGACATTTCTCCCTATCTTGTTACGATAGATGTTGTGCCATCTTTTTGATGCTAGCCACTGTAGTGGACATGAAATGGTATGTCATAGTCTTGGTTTTCATTTTTCTGATGATTAATGATGCTGAGTATCCTTTCATGTGCTCATAAGCCACTTGTATATCCTATTTGAACAAATGTCTATTCTACTCCTTTGCCCATTTTTCAACTGGCTTATATCTCATTTATTTTGTTTTGTTTTTTTGTTGTTGTTTGTGTGTGTATTTTAGAGAAGGGTTTACAGGGTGTTCAGAGTCTCACTACGAGATCGGACTCATAGTGATCCGCCTGTTTACATTCCCAAGGCCTGGGATTATAGGCGTGTGCTACCGCACCCAGTCTCAATTGCCATCTCAGCACACCCTGAGGCCAGGTCCCACACAGTAGGCCAGGGATCAAACCCCTGGCCCCTGCACCTGTAATCCACTGAGCTATTTGGCCAGCCCTCTCATTTATTTTTGAATTATAATAGTTTTTATATATCCTGACACAAGTTTGTTCCTTATGAGATATTTGGTTTACAAATGTTTTTATCCCATTCTGCTGCTTGTCCCTGCACTTTTCTTGAAGTGAGGCCCTGAAGCGTTTAATGCTAATGATGTTCAAGTTCTGTTTCCGTATGCTTTGGTGGCATCTCAAAGGAGTCACTGGCCAATCATAACAAGGATGTACTCAAATATTTTCCTCTAAGAGTTCTACAATTTTATTCATAGTCAAGTAGTACATAAGAAGTTAGGTTGGGGTCCAGCTTCTTCTTTTCTGTGTAATATCTAGCTGTCTCAGCACCACTTCCCTTTTCTCTTTGAACTGTTGACTGGATCCCTTACAGAAAAATCAGTGAATGTGAGGTTTCATTTCTGAATCCTCAGGTTTTTTCTATTCATCTGCATGGTCAACTGTATGCCATTCTCATGCTGTCTCAATTACTGTAGCTTTGTAGCAAGTTTCAAAGTAAAAGAGTGAGTCAATTTCTACTAAAAAGCAAACTGGAATTTTGATTTACATTGCATTGAAAGTGTGGAACAATTTGGGTGGCACTACTACCATCTAAAAATGTTAAGCCTTTCCATATATGAACATGAAGTGTCTCCAATTTTTTAGATCTTTATTTTTTTTCCCATCCCATTTTGTAGTTCCCAGAAAATGAATCTTTCACTTATCTTGTCAAATTTATTCCCATTTTTCTTTTTTTGACGCTATTATAAATAAAATTTTGAAATTCTATTTTCACATTGTTCATTGTTAGTGTGGGGATATTTATATATTGGTCTTGTGTCTTGCAGTCCTTATAGATTTTTATTAGACTTAGTAGTTTTATCAATAGATTCCTTAGGATTTTCTATCTACAGGCTTACAGCAGCTGCAACTTTTAATTTACCTCATCAGCTTGAACACCCTTCCTCTCTTTCTTTTTCTTGCCTACATGCCCTGCCTAGAGCCTTCAATACAGTATTGAATACCAGGGGCAAGAGCAGACATCTTTGTCTTTTTCCTTACAAGAAGCAGCCATCTTCCACCATTGTGCACGATATTAGTGACAGCCTGTTTGTCGAAGACCTTTGCCAGTCACAGCATTCTCCTGAATGGTTCCTATGAAATACCGCTGGTGGTCAGGGCCGAAAGAATTCATGGACGTTCTTGTGGCATTTTATATTCTTTTCGTTATTTGTAATAAGATTTAAAAATGTCTATCAGAGATAAGTTAGTTTTCTCTCTGTGAAAAAGGGTGGATGTTAGGCTGGCCAAAAAGCTCAGTGGATTAAAGCATCTGCAGGAGGCCCAGCGGCCTGGGATTCCCCTCAGGCCTGCTGTGCTGGCCCCGCCCCTGCAGCACACTGGGGCAGCAATTGAGACTGGGCATGGTGGCACACACCTGTAATCCCAGCACTTGAGAGGCTATGAACAGGTGGGTCACTAGGAGCCCAATCTAGTAGTGAGACACTGAACACCCTGTAGACCCCTCCCTAAAATACAAAAAAAATAAAAAAAAATAATAAAAAAAAAAGGCTGGATATTGAAGTTCAATCTCTCTCTCTGTCTCTCTGTCTCTCTGTCTCACACACACACACACACACACACACACACACACATTCTCTCTTACCTCTGCGTACCTATATGAAAGCAAATAATCAATTATGGTAGATTAATATCTTCTCTCCATTTTGTCCTCATGCCTGTAGGATATATGAATTTTGATAGTACATATGCCATGGATGTTACATAAAATATGCTGCAGGAAGTCAGTAAAGGTGTCACTTCCAGAAAACTTATCTTAACCAGCTTGTAGGAGGAAAAGGCATTTATCAAATCTGAGAGTTAAGTTCCCACCAGTGAAAGGAATGGCTGGTGTGGCAATGATCATGCCCTTGAGGCATAAGTTACAGAAGAAGAGCTTCTGGCACTCTCTGGCACCTTGAAGTAGCTAAGACCCACAAGCAATGAGGACTGACCCCCAGGCAAACACAGCCCAGGAGAACCCAGCGCAGCAGAGCTAACCAGACCGCTCTGCTGACTGTCCTCCAGTTTGCTGTTGTTGTTAGCTCACTGTTTTTCCCAGCAGCCTGTAGTCACGCTCAACTTTGAGCACTCCTTTTGATGCTGCCCTTCACTGCCCCATAAGTCTCTGTCTTAGATGACGAGTGCCACATTGTTCTCTTTTCTGGAACTGACCCTGTGCACACCCTAGGTTCCACTGTGTTCAGCCTTGCATTATTGACATCAATTATTCACAACATTTTTTTAAAAAAGCTTGAAAAGTCCATCTTGTGTGAGGATCAAAGCCAAGTAGCAAATGACTTGCTGTGAGTCTTAAAAGCAAGCCAGCTCTGCTCTTCAAATTGAGCACTAGCATTGCTGTTTATAATAAAAGAGAATCTATTGCTGTTTACTTGCATCCCAACAACTCCAACATTTTAGGGAAGAATTGCAGGGATTGAAAACAACTGTAAAAGGGCAAAAGATCTTTTGTTTGAGGTATACCCTTCAGTCCAAAGATGGAGCAAGTTACAAATTAAGTAACTGGGAATTACTGCCTTTGGCTAAAGATGATATTGTTTAGCCTTAATTAATAGCAGTGCTTTGTGGAAGGGAAAATGAAGCCAAAAGGGTTGGGTTTGTAGACACTCATGACAATGCCATGTCTTTTTCAGGTCTTGGTGGTGGCATCTGGGATTGTCTCATTAAAACATCATTAATTACTGTGACTAGAGACTAGTATGTCTCATTGATCATTCTCCATGGTGAATTAGAGAGCCCAAGAAGTGCTAAGAAGTGAGGAACTGATTAGAACATCAGGAAAAGTTGAGACAAGGGAGACAAGCTTCATTTGTAACATGGCCTATGCTATATAATGAGACAAAACAACCAGAAGGCAAGATGATTTCACTAAGGCCTTGATGAGGATCACATAGTCAGGCTTCCAAGCCGTATGTTCGTGTCTTCGGGGGTCTGTCCTGTGGCCCACCCTACCCTAAAAATACTAGAGGAACAAATTTATATTTATCTACCTCATAATGCAACTCATACCCTAATTTTCAAATAGTTTAAGGAATGGGCAGTAGCTAACATCATAGCAAAAGATGGGAATGGAAACTAATAATCATGAAACTCTCAAAGCAGCTTCTGAGAGTGAGTTGTGCAAATGTAAGCTAAATACTTCATAGCAATAATCAGGTGATGGGAATAGGACTACACTGCAGTCAAAGAAACCATTCCATTTCCCACATGGGTGCCTGGAGAGAATTAAGACTCTAACCCAAAGGAAATGGCAAAACTCATTTTTAAAGTCCATAAGCTATTTTCAAGGGAATTTTCACTTGTGGGTTTCTTCTGAGTAAATTTCCCCAGAGAAATTTCTGGGGATGTAGAGAGTCTAGAGTCAGAGCAAGAAGTGAAAGTGGCTCTGTGAAATCAGGTAGGGGTCAGATGGAAATTCTGCGCAACGGAAACATCTTCTATCCAATGAATATTACTAATTGCTCTGATGGGGTAATTAACCTGGGAAAGGAATAGAGTAGATTATGGTAGGATAGAAGTAGAAAATTCTGGTGGACTCCAAATGGAGCCCAACTCCAGAAGACATAAGGCCTCAGGAACGCCCTTGTGTAGTAGACTTTAGTTAAAACCAAAATGGCACAGCTAACATAAGAGCTAGGAGTAGAATTATTCATAAATGCAGTACTTAAATATTTTTCAGAAAGATAAAATTCAGTATTTCAATTCTATATTCTTAAGAAACTTCTTTAAAAATCTAACAATTATAGTATACAGTTAAGATTTTTAGTCTTTCAGTTTCTTTAGATATACTACAAGGGAAAGAAGCTGCTCAAAAGGAAAGAACAGCTGGGATGGGGAACAGATGAAAGAAGGAGGGAAGGGAAGTAGACAAGCAGTCCAGATACACACACATGCGTAAGATAGCTACGATAATTACACTACTAATTTGTATTCATCAAAAGGAACAGTTAGTACTTAATTATTTGATCAGTTTTGCAGGCCTATACCTGACCATCTGAACAACTACTTTGAAGATGACAATGTGCAGTATAATCATTATTAATTTCCTATCATTTTGTTCTGAAATTCTGTATCATTTTCATTGTTTTTTTTATTTTTAGTATCTTTAAAATAGAAAAAAAAAAAGATTATTATCAAGGAATTTTGATGAGAAACAAGCCTCAGGGTATAGGATTAGGAACTCAGCCAGGAGTCTGTGCTGCTGCGAGCTCTGAGGAATGGAAGTGAGAGGGAGCCAAGAGGCTCCTGTGCCTTTTGTCAGGAGGGGACATGACAGTGGTGTCCTTTGCTACTGGGGTGTAAGCAGATCTCAAACAACATGACCCATGTTTTATGAAGCTTAGGGTTTGTTATGTAATTCTCTGTTCTGATCAAATCAACTTGAGATAGAATTTAATCATTTCCATTTTAACACATTTTTATATACTGCATTATTGTACTGCATAATAATTAGATGCAAGTTGCACTGTTTTTTCCCATTCTGTCATTTTGTCAACATGTAACTGAACTCAGTTTATCCTGTCTCCAGTGCAAAGACCATTTCACCATCTATCTCAATCTGTTCTCTATTACTGTCATAAAATATCCAAGGCCAGGTATTTATAAAGAAAAGATTTATTTGGCTCAAAGTCAAAACCAGGGGCTAAAAACCCAAATGCCAGCTCTAGGAATACCTCTCCCTCCCCCCGCACCCCCAAGCAGCTGTAGCAGCAGCAGCAGAAGCAGCAGCTATTGTTGCTGCATTTGCACCTGCTCATGGCCCAGAGCTCAGGCCTACTGAAAGGGAGAGGTCACGTGACCAGATGGAAGTCAGGAGGGCATGGCTACGCTTGCCATTCTTATAACAAGAGAACCAAAGGTCCCAGAAGAACTCTCCTAACCTCTTCAGAGGACAGTGCGCCCAGAGACCTCACCGTCCCAAGCAGCATGTCTACATTACGTGCCAAGGTCTAAGCCTTCAAAGCAGGAATGCTTTGGAGACAAAGTACAGCCTAACAAAAGCGCCATTATCCTTTTCTCCTTTAATTTTCTCATCCTACCTCTTGCTCATCATACACGACCTCAGTACCTGAGCCCAGGCCCTTGGGCTAGGGTTTTCTGCCTCTTCCCAGTTTATTCAGACATCCCCCTGCCATCCCTCACTCTACCCCTTCTTCTCATGGTGATCTGGGCAAGGAAAGGTGAAAGAGGTGGAAACTTTGAGGCACAAAATTAAATTGCAGGCTTGCATGGTTCTCTTGGAACAGTAACATCAAAAGGTTGTCAGCAAAAAAGAGACAGACCAGAGGTGGTAAATGGGAGTAGAGAGGAAACAGGGATGTGGGCATAGAGAGAACTCACTAGGGACTCTTGGCAACCTTAAATTCCTCAGTTGAAGTATGAGTGGTGCCCTAAATCCAACAAAGCAAACAATGCAGGGGGAGCTGTGACATGATGGAAAATATACACTTGGTCTCTGCCCACATCCCTTAGCCTACAGTTCTTAAAACCCTTGGAATTTCCTAAGCTGTCTTTTTTCTTGCTCATGAAATAATCGATGGCTAGGGCCTCCCCAGAAGTCTCTGGATGGGGGCTGGTTGCTAAGGGAAACAACCAAGTGATGAGAGGGTTGGAACTTTCCTTGCTACCCCCTTACTCCTGGGGAGAGGACTGGAGCTGAAGGTTATGTTTACCATACTGGCCAGTGATTGAATCAGTCATACCTATGCAGTGAAGCCTCCCTAAAGAGTTGGAAGGGCAGGATTTCGAGAGGTTGTGTTGAACACATGAAAGTTCCTGGAGCCTGGCACACTCAGAGGACCTGGGAATGCCACACCCCTCTGCCATATTTTCCCTTGTCATCTCTTCCAAATGGCTATTCATCAGTGTCTTCTGTGATATGCTTTATAACAAGCTGGTAAGCATAGGGTTTCCTTGGTACACTTATAAGCAAGTAAGCTTTTCCCTGCATTCTATGAGCCATTCTAGCAAATGATCAGACCTGAGAAGGAGGTCTCAGGAACCTCTGATTTATAGCTAGTCAATCAGAAGCAAGACGAGAAATTGGAGTTTGTGACTGGCATTTGAACAGAAAGGAAGCCTTCTAGAGCTGAACTCTTAGCCTGAAGGATCTGCATTAACTCTACTATGCAAAAGACTTCTTTGAGGACTGTAGTGGATGAGTCAGGATGTCATCCAGATGCCCTCTCAGGGGTGCAGATGTCATTCCCTCCTGATGCAGGAAACATTCAGCTGTCCGCCTTCTTTAGACATACCTGGGCTAAAGAGAACTACCCTCCTTGTGGTCACATACTGTCTCAATTACATTTCTGTCATTGCTGGGACAAAATACTTGACACCAAAAATTAAGGAAGAAAAAGTTTCTTTAGGTCACAGTTACTGGAGGTTTCAGTCCATATGCAGCTGGCTCCAATGCAGAGTGGCACATGGCAGAGGACAGCCATTCATGGCAGCAGGAAACAGCAGAGAGCAAAGGGAGGAGCAGTGGCTGACCAGCTAGCAAGTCTCTCTCCCTTATAATATATGCAGATATCCCAGCCCAGGGTGGGCGTAGAACTCACACCCATAATCCCAGCCTTGGATCATGCATTAATCACAAACTCCAGAAGCCATTCCATGACTGCATGAGGCTTTGGGGATATATTTAGACACAAGCCATAACATTCTGCCCCTGTCCCTCCAAAAACTCATGCACATCCCTTTATGAAAAAGGCATTTTAATCAATCTCTAAGAGTTATCAAAGTCCTAACAGTTTCATAATTGCTAAGAATCCTGAGTCCCAAGTCTCCTCCAAGATCAAAAGCAAACTCTTAGCTGTGAGTTCGTATACAAATGAAAAGTTAAACACTTTCAGCATTCAATGGCACAAAATAACCACTCCAAAAGGTACAAGTAGCAAGACAACAAAGCATCAGGGCTAAAGCAACTCCAAAATTCAGCAAGGGAAACATTAAGTCCTCTAGTTCCATGGGGAACATCTAAAGCAATCTGTGGAAAATTGTGAGTTCCTTGTGGCTCCACCTCTATAGCACTTCTGGGGGTTGTAGTTCCCATTGATTCTCTCTTAGGCTGGCTTTGCTCCTACCTTGAAACTTTCCTCAGATGAGCTGCACTCCTCACATTTCTAAACTTCCTTTTCACTTCACGTTAGGGTTTTCATTCTCTGCTTCACACGCTGCCTGCTTAGAGTCATACTGCCTGGCCCCCTAGTCCTTCTGAAGTCTAGGTGGAAGCCTTCTTAACCTCAGAACTCTTGCATTCTGCATATGCCTAAAACCAGTGCTATGTGGATGGTGCCAAGCTGGAACAGTAGCCAGGTTTTCTTCCCTCTTGGCTGTAGGGGTTGAGCACCTGTATTTCTAACCACTTTGACCCTGATTCTATGGAACAAGCTCCCTATGCTGCTGTCATTCTGGAGCCTGGTGTGGCTTTTTCCTCTATTCTGGAACATGGTGCTCTGTGGCTTTCTTTTCAAAGCAAAGTTTTTCACTTTTGCTATTTTGAGGCTACAGAGGTTAGAGACGTACTACTTCCTGTGATGCCCTCAGGCCATCTTTTCTATTCTCTTTCTCCTCAGCAATGGATATCCTTTCAGCTCTGTATTTGCAGTCCACAGCTTTATTGCTGCTTCCTTTCTGGCCAAGCTTGCAACACTTTAAATATTTCTGCTGGGTTCTTTATTCTTGATTTCAACATAAATCTGGCTAAAAGCTCCCAACAATAGCCATAGCACTACCTCAACATTCCACTGCCTTGACATTTCTTCTGTCAGATTCATCAGTCCATCACATTTAATCTCAGTCTCAGGTAAAGTCTCTGGGCACAAGCAAAATGCCGGAAACTTTCTTCTAAGCCATAACATATTATCTAGACTCCAACAACCAATGCAGTCCTTTATCTCAGCAGAAACCTCTCAACTTGTAGGATGGAACGTACACATCACTATAGTGCACCAATAGCACAAACAACAAAAGAAGAAATGCATTGGACTTCAACATAAAATACTTTCATGCTGAAAATGTAGCTCACTGGCAGAGTATTTGCCTCACTGATATGTGTGAGGCTCTGGGATGGGCGGAAACTCCTTTTTATATCAAAGGTCGTAATCAACAGAGTGAAAAGGCAACCCATGGAATAAGAGAAATCCACGTATGTGATACAGGATTAATATCCTATGTAAAGAACCCCAATCACTCAACAACAGAAAATCAACCCAATGTTAAAATGGGCAAAGGACGTGAATAGACATTTCATCAAAAAAGACACACAAATGGCCAATGAATCTACAGCAATACTCAACATCACTAATAGGAAAATGCGAACCAAAACTCCAACAGATACCATTTCACACCCATTAAAATGTGTTATAAAATGAATAACCAGAAAAAAATGGAGAATTTGGGGAAATTGGAACACTTATACATTAGTGATAATGTAAAATGGTACAACTACTGCGGAAAGCGGTATGGCCGCTCCACCAAAAAAGAGTAGATCCAGTCATTCTGTGCTAGGCATAGTCACCAAATTTCTGAAAATAAGGAGTCAAATATATTTGTGCAGCAGTTTTAATTAGCAGAATTGTTTACAACAGCTGAAAGATGGGAACAATATAAATACCCAATGGATGAATGGGTAGAATATGACATGCACATAGAGTGGGTTATCATTCAGCCATCGGCATCCTGATGCGTCCTACCACATGAATGATCCTGAAGGAATAAGGCAACATGAAATAAGCCAGTTGTAATCGGGCAAGTGCTGTGAGATTCTACTGTTATGAGGTACTATTGTGGTTTGTATCTAAGTCTCCCCCCAAGCCCCATGTAGTCATAGGTGGGGCTCTTTCAGATGTGGCTTGATCTGAAGTGTGTGATGCTAGGATGAAGGGTGTGTGGTTGCTAAATGGGTCCACTGATTGAGCAGCTGAAACCATGCAGCCTGGAAATAACATAAGGAACAGAACATGGGCTTCTGTGGCTGCTCGCTACTTTCCTGCTTTGCTGCCTTCCTGCCTTCTGCCTGCCATGAACTGTTTTCCTCTTCGATGCCCGTCTGCCACGACACCCTGCCTTGGAGCCAGGGACTTATGGGCTGAGAGCGCTACAAACTGTGCACTAAATAGACCTTTCCTCCTTTAACTTTGGGTGTCAGGTATTTTGTCTCAGCGAGGAGAATATTAACTAAGATAGTTAGGTACTTAAAGAAGCCATGCTGGTAGAGCTGGTGTGGAATAGTGCTTGCAAGGTGCTGGGGAGGAAGGGATGAGGAGTCGGCGCTCCACAGGCACAAAGCTCGGTGTGGGATGACAAGGTCCTGGCAGTGGGTGCTGGCAGCGATGAGGGCCCAGCGGTGTGAGTGTATCTGTGGTCACTGAGCTGTACGGCGGGAAATGATGAGAGTGGCACATGTCATGTTTCGTGCATCTTGCCACAATTAAATAATTAAATTTTAAAATGCAAGAGGAGATCAGATGGGTTTTCATTTTTTCCCCAAGTCTAGTGGTTCGCGATTACACTAAGCATCTTCACAACTAAATCTAGGTGGGCGTGATTTCAGGTGTTAAACTGGAGCAGGTGTCAGTGTTGGCTACGTATCAGGATCACTTTGAAAGCTTTTTTTTTAAAAAAAAAAAGGGTGCTTCAGTTCCACTGTAACAAAGTACATGTGAAGTGCCTGAGTATTTTTTTTAAAGCTCCTGGTGTTACTGATAGGTAAAAACAGCAGAGATTTTCCAGGCTACAGAGACCCAGTGCAGACCTTCCTGCCCCACTCCGCACTGCCCCTGCGGGTGGGCCACCTGCTTATCTTTCTGCCCATCTCTCCCCATCTTCCTCCTGTGCACATTGAGCCCACATCAGACCAGAGGACTTGCCATTTCCCCTCTCCTGTCAGGTCCTGTCTGACTTCTGTCCCTTTGTTCAGGCTGCCTCCGACAAGTGCACCTGCTCTGACTGATGCCAGCCTTCATAGACCCCTAGGGAACCTTGCCTGCACTGTGCCTCATGGCCAGTGCCAGGTGTCCTTGCTCTGAACGCTGGACTCTGTGGCTCCCCACACTTCTTTTTTTTTTTTTTTTTTTTTTTTTTTTTGGTGGGACCAGGGTTCGAACTCAACGACCTTGCACTTGCCCAGCAGGCACTTGTGCCTCGGAGCTATCTCCCCAGCCCCCCCTCCCCACACTTCTCAGTGCAGAGCTGGAGGCCTCCTCCCTGCATTCCTGGTGCACAGAGGAAGCCTGACGCCTCAGAGTTGTCAACAGATGTTCACAGAAAACTACACTTCTAAGAGAACATTTGTTATGCAATTAAATAACAGTTTTAAAGTAAATGCACAGGGAAGTTGTGTGCTCATGTAAATAAAATCTTTAAAATTAAGCCATTATTATGCACCAGAGGTTGCACCAATGTTTGGCTTGGAGTTTCTTATTGAACCCCATGGTAACCCCAGGAGCCAGGCACCATCATCTCCGTGTTAGAAATAGAATCATTTCAGGTAGGCAAGGAGCTGATTCAGGATCATAGCTAGCATGTAGCAAAGCTGGTAGGTTTGGCTGGGATATAAATGACAGAGGAAGGGGACAGAGCAGAAATGTAAGAGTTCACTTGAACTTTAAGAACAAGACAGGACAGTAGGAAGGAAGAGGCCATAGACAGAAAAGACAAACTTTGAAATCTTTCATATTGTGCTCAGGCCTGAGCACAGCTGTGAGTAGGATTTAGTCGCAGAGACAAAGCTAGAAGGCAGGCACTATGAAGCCCTTGCTCTTCAGATGCACTGCATTGGAATTCCACAAAATATTTCACTGAGGTTCTATCGTCTGCCAGAAAAAGTGCAAGATATCTGGCTTCCAAGTGTAAGGGCTGACAGATCTTTCCCTCCGAGGAGTGCTCAGACACGCCAAGGACAACAGTGTGTGTTCATATGGTCAAGGCATGCATGAAAGTACAAAGAAATCAAGATTTCTGGAAAAACAAGGGGGAGGGTGGTCTACAGTGGAATTGACATGTGAACCTGACCTTGGGGTAGAAAGATGTGACCAGAAGCAAAAAGAAAAGCTCAGTAGTGGCAAGAGCACAGATAGGTGGGGACCAGGAGCCAGCCAGGGGCTCCAGGACACAGCACATGTCTTTGTTTTGTGCCGCTGTCACAGAGCACCTGAGACGGGCTAATTGATATGGAGCATGGGTTTATTTTGTACAGCTCTAGGAGCTGGGAGGTCAGCTGAGGGACCTGCATATGGCAGAGACATCGCCTTGTTGCCCCATGGTGGAAGGTGGAAGGTGGAAGGTGGAAGGGCAAGAAAGCCAAGGAGGCGGACTTTGCCCTTCATCAGAGCCCACTCCCATGGCAGCCGCGCTGATCTGTCCATCAGGGTGAGATGACACTTGTCAGCACCAGTGCCCTCGGGCTTAGTGCATGGGCAGTGGGGACACATTCAAACCACAGCAGGAGGGATTTGTGGAGTGGGCTTGGGGACAAATTGTGAAGGGTCTGCTGTGCCATGCCATGGAATTCTGGTTTAATAAACTGGAGAGTGACATAACTAAATACATACTTAAGGAAAAACTATTTTGGTGGCAACATATAATTTTCAATGTGAGAACATTTCGTGTCTCTGTGTGTGTGTGTGCATGTGTGTGCATGTGTGTGTGTGTGTGTGTGTGTGTGTGTGTGTGTGTGTGTGTGTAGATCTTGGCGACCAGTTGGATTAAGAGGAATGAAAAGAAAAATCAAATATCCCAGCTTTCTACTTTGAATAACTAAGTAGCCTGATTGAATCAACAGAACTGAGGACATAGAAATAATTTAAGGATCAGTTTGGATCATGGGGAATGTAAAGCAACCAAAGGACATAGAAGGGCGGTAGCAATTATGTAGGGCACATGGCCATGTGATTCAAGATGTCAGGACAGAGAGAAAAATAGAGTAACAATATCATAATTTTTAGAAAAAATGGATGTCTAATTGCTGGATGACATTAAAGCACATCAGGGAGGCAGAATGGCCCAGAGGGCCTGGGGTTTGTAGCAGAGGGGACCCAAGCATCCTGATGCTGTCACTGCATACTGTCACCTTGAGGACGTGCTGGGAAGCAGAGGAGGAAAGAGGCGCTTGATGATAGATAGAGGGGCCCTAGCCATCTGCTACTTATACCTGGATTTACACACCTTGAAGGGGTGTCTGTCACATTCTGTCATTTTATCATACAGCACAAAATCAGTGAAACTGATTAATCCTAACTGTAATTAGTTGATTAAATAAAAATGATTCAAATGATATGCTTTCTTATTTTGATAAGAGGAAGGAATGAAAGGATAGGGCAGATTCGGACATTAAGAATGAGTACTTTGTGGGGAGCATCATTTAAAAATAAAAATTAATTTTAGAAAACACAAAGGTGAAGATTAAAACCACAGAGAACATCCTTCGTATTTGGCCTTGAGTTGGTTTTCAGTGTTGGATAGACTGCAGCCTGTGTACCCCTTTTGGTGTATGCAGGCGCCAAACACAGCAGCGGTGCTGCCATTACAAGAGTTGCTGACGTTGCTCTAGAGGAGTATTGTTCTCTGAGCATTTCCGGTGCCATCTTAGCATCCTGCGACTTCCTAGTTGCCAGGGCTGCTCAGCCTGTAGCGTTCAGCAGTTCATCCTACAGGAAGCACCCAGGCAAGAGGCGAGATGCTGGGCCCAGGAGTGAGATGAACCAAAGGTAGCCATGTCCCTGAAGGGGTCGCAGAGGGGGCAAATGCAACTGGTGATGGGGTGCACAGAAACATGGCTGGGGCAGATGAACAACAGCCGCAAAAATGAGTGCATTTATTATTCTCCCCAAATGACTGCCGCCCTCACCTGTTTGCAGCCCTTATGCAATCACTGAAATAAGTCCAGCTAAATTATTCAAAAATCCAGATGCCAATTCCTATTCATTTCAAATAACAAGCATCTCTGAGAGGGATGATTTTCAGAAGGATGACTAAGGGGAAAATACTTTTCCAGTAGGGTTTTTGCAAAGGGGAAAAGAATTCATTACTTCTATGCGTATATCCCACCCCCTACATTCTACACCCCTGGGTGTAAAAATATTTATATTTAAATAATTTAAGTGTCATGCATTTATGACTAAAAGCAGTTCTGGGCCTAGAAGCACAGAAATTACTGACTTCAGAACAATGAAAAAAATTGAATTTTCCTCAAAAGAAAATGTTGTGAGATTGATTCAGTGTAGTTTAAATGGAGCTGATGGACACAAGCCTGTTGGTTACACATGGTCTGCGGTGGTCACTGACATCCCTGCCGCCCCCAGAGACAGGAGTGTACAGGACACTCTAGGAAGAGCCTTTGTTTCTCCACGTGGTCTTTCCTTTGTCCCGTCTCCTTCTGGGCTTTATGTACCTACACTGCCTTCATGTGAAATGCTTTGTTTCCTCCAGAGCCGCACTGCTGACCGCTGGCTTCTGGCTGGTGGGTGACGCTAATGAGCAGCCCACCTTTCGCCGCTCCTTCCCTATGTCCGCCTTCTGTAACACCCAGCCCCTCTCCTCCCTACCCAGAGAATGACCTCCCCTTGACCACATGCCCTTACTGAGGAAGAAACAGAATAGCAGGATCCGGCATGGACTCTCTGGGTTCTGCTCTGCACTGGTTAGTTCTGGGCATTCTATCCATCTTAGGTGTGGGACATGGTGCTCAGTTGTTTAGTCAGCCTTTTGCTTCGTGGTTTTTTTTGTTTTGTTTTGTTTTCAGGAGTCCTGTGGAATGGAACCCAGAGCTATACTGACTTAGTCCCCAGCCCTTTTAAAATTTTATTTCAAGACAAGATCTCACTAAGTTGCCCAGGTGGGCCTCAAACTTGAGATGTTCATGCCTCAGCCTCCTGAGTAGTTGGGATACAGGTGAGGGCCAGTGTGCCCCGCTGTGTTTTTTTTTTTTTTTTTTTTTAAGATACCATTAACATTTAATTGGTAAACTTTAGGTCCAGCAGATTATTCTCCGTAATGTGGACAGGCCTCATCTGCTCGTGTGAAGACCTGAAGCACAAAAGACTAGGTCTTCCCAAAGAAGAATTACTGTCCAGACTGCAATCTAGAAGCCCTGCCCAAGTTTGCAGGCTGCTTCTGGCAGAATTTGTCCCCAAGGCTACCACTCCAGCCCTGACCTGAATTGGCAGCATGGCAGCCTACCTTACAAATTGACCCCCAATCACGTGAACACACTCCTCAGAGCCCTACTCTTCCCTTTCCTATCACGGTTACCCCCACTCTTTCCCTCCCTTCTCTTTCCCTCCGGTTGATTCTGTTTCTCTGGAGAATCCCTGCTAAGGCCCTAAAGTTGTATTTTCAGCCTTGGCTTACTCAGGCTTTTCTTTGTTTTAGCTGACTTGAGTCATACTCTTATCGCTTGAAGCTAAAATTTTGACCAGTCCTAAGTGCAAGTGGATGGAATCCTTTGTAGGTTAGTAAAAAATAAAAGATTCTCCCAGAATTCCTCCTGCTTTATGAGTTATTATGCAACAAGGTACATGACGGCCGGGATTGTGCCTGATGCTTTTTGCTACTCCCATTGCTTAGAATTCTTGGCACTCACTCAGCTGAATAAATAAACATTGGCTGAGCTGGATGGTGGAAAGAAGTAACCTGTAGCCCCCAGTTCTTAGGATTGTACTTTCATTTGTATGTGCAAAGCCTCTGACATTGAAGAAGCCAACGGCCACCATGGCTTTTTATCATCCGGGTATCAATATACACAGCTTTTGTTCTGGATGTATGGATCAGATAGTGCACGCTTTTGAGTCCATCACATCGGCACCCTTTCAGGGCATGGGACAGCCCAGGGCTGCCACAACACACCCCAACAACAGGAACCTGTGCTGTCTCCCTTATGGATGCTGGAAAGCACAGTAGGCAGGACCCAGCTCCCACCGTAGGTGCTAAGGGAGTCACATTTCTAGATCTTTCTCTGAGTTCCTGGTGGTTTTTGGCTCCTGGCACCGAAGCTCCGGTTTTCACATGGAATTCTCGATCTGCCTTCGACTGTCTCTAAACTTCCCCTTTTTAAAGACACCAGTATTTTTGGATTACAGGTCTGCTCTACTCCAGTATGATCTCATCTTAGCTAGTTACACTTGCCACAGTCTTGTTCCCAACTAAGGAAATGTATTCTCAGATAGCAGGGGTCAGGACTTGGACATCAAGTTCAAGAAGAGACAAGTCAACTCTTATGTATTATTTCTGTCCTTTCGATTTTCAGAGCTGAGCAGGTGATGAGAGGACAGGAATGCTGGTTTCTAGAAGGTATCAGTCAGGGTTTACTAGAGAAACAGATATGATACGAGATATGGGAATGTATTAGAAATTACAAGATGGGCTTAAGTAGTCAGCCACAGAGTTGGAGAGGGCATCTGCATGCCGGAGGCTGAAGGGTCCCGTCCAAGGTCTGGAGCTCACTGCAGTGTTCCATGCAAGTCTGTGTCAGGAGGCTGATGAGTCTAGAGGCTAACGGGACCCAGGCAGAAGCCAAGCGGTCTGGGCCAGAAGCCAGGGGATGATGTCCAACCTTAACGTAAAGACTGGAGCTCCTCCCAAGACCCCGCAATCAGTCCTTCCTCGTTCCCCTTATATTGTATGCAGGCTGCCCGCTTTGTGTGGGCCCTTCACACCCACACCATGTCTGTGTCCTGCTCAAGCACAGGCTGAGGATGTTTGCAAAGTGAGGACCTGGGCCCCCTGCTGAGTGAACTTCTACACTGCTCAAGTCGATGCAATGGACAGCATCCTAGAGCAGGAAGGATGGGTTCTCCACACCCCAGGAGGAGATAGAGCTGCTGAGATGCTTTGTTGGGCGTTTAAGTTCACAGAGAGCTGCAAACGCTCAGCGGACTCTGTCCCCTTGGGCCCACTGCCGCTGGGCACACTCCTAGGTCCAACTACTCATTTCTCTTCTGGCAGGACCAGCCTTGTCCTCAGGCCCAGCTTATAAGCTTCCCCTTGCTTCTGCTCTTGTGAGTGCTTTCTCTTCTGCAATACTATCTATCTATCTATCTATCTATCTATCGATCTATCAATCTATCTATCTTTCTATCTTTCTATCTATCTTTACCTATTTCTGCCTGCACTTTGAAGAGCAAATAATCAAGAAAAGGGCTGAAAACAACAGAAAAACAAAAGAGAGGATGCTAGCATTTCCAGATCAGATTGCTAAAAGGGGCAAATATGTTGTTTTCTGGGACATGTGAAACAGATAAGACGGCATGAAGTCATTCGCCAGGCTGCCAGCTGCATGTTCTGTGTGGGCAGGCATGCTCCTTGGAGCATTTTGCTCTCACAAACTCTGTGTGATTGCTCCACACCCTGGCCAGGGTCCACCCCAGTGACTAGGGAGAGGGAGTGTGACTGAGGTGATGGCCACGGTGGCTGGGAAGAGGTCAGTGCCCAAGATATACTGACAGGAGGTCCGTGGGCCCCAGACACATGCTCCAGACATCCGCAATCTCCCGGTGTGGTCCCTGGTGCGGGCCGACATCTGAATACCTGGCAGTGTCCTCTGGGTGACACCACAGGACTCCTCCCTGGCCAAGTCAACCGATACTGGATTAGAGGCCCAGCACTGCACATCAAAGACTCAGGCTCTAAATGCAGGGAAGAATTAAAAATAGAAATTTTAGAAGACACTGGCAGTGTTAAACCTAATAGATACTTAAGATATTGCTAATAAGTTGGTAACAAATATAGAAGGCCACTGTGAATAGTTGGTAGGCCAGAACATATATATTTTGCCCAGAGCCCCTCTGCAGTCAGAGACACTTCATGGGTTTACCTGTTATGTTCTTCAGGTTCCACCTCCTGCCCTGGTGAAAACAGAAACTCAGCTCCACAGCCTTAGCTCTGCTTTTTACATCTACTTGATGCCAAGTCATAAAGAGATAGGATGTAGAATTCTCACCACGTGTTTGAATAGATGTTTGCTTTTCAGAATTCAGCCTGCCTTCCATAGAGTCCCTCTTTATTTCTTGATTTCTGTCCTGCATAAACAGAGAAGCCAACAGCCAGGGAGCAATCTTCTCCAATATCAGTATAAAGGAAAAAAAGATGGCTTAGAGTGTGATATTTAAAGATGTATTTTGTTTCAATACTAAAATAAAAATCTGCTTGGCTGGAGAGATAGCTTGGCAGTTTAAGCGCCTGCCTGACAAGTACGAGGACCCAGGTTCAATCCGCTGTACCACATGCTGTGCAGGCCCTAGAACCCCGGGCACACCATGCCTGCCCCTCAGCTGAGTGCGCTGGTTCACATCGGCAATGCCAGCGCCAGAGAGGCTGAGACAGAAAGATCATTATGACTCTAAGCTTTGTAGTGACACCCTGTGCCAAATACATAAATAATTTTTAAAAATTTAAAATAAATATCTGCTTAAATTGAGTCCAACTCCTGGCCCTGGTCATTGTTCAAAAAATGCTGGTTTAAGTAAAGAAGGACCTGGTGCTTTCCAAAATGAACAGGTCAAACCTTGTCATGTGTAGTGGTATTTTTTTTTTTGTTTGTTTGTTTGTTTGGTTCTCTGAGAACAAAATCCAAGAGATATAAACCCCAAATAAGGTTATGTCCTTAAACTTCTGACTAAGATATATACTGATTTCTAGTCATAATTAAGATGTGAGGCTTGGGACCATACTGAAATCCTACCGTCCTAGGAGGTCAGAGCAGGAGGATCACTGGTCTGAGCCCAGCTTGGAACCTTAGCAAGTTAGCGAGACACTATCGTGACAACAGCAGACCAAAAGCAAGAGGTTTGTGGATACAGCTCAGTGTGAAGACCTTAGGTTCAGTTCTCAGTAGATTCATCATCTTCATCTTCATTATCATCATCATCATTCATAAATTCTAATAATGGTACTTGGCCATAAGGTTATTCAGTAAGATCCACATTGTATGCCAAATATAATTTTTCAGGTAATAAAATATTCTAATCCGTAGGCCTCATGATAAAGCAGATCTAACTATTCATTCCAGTTAAAAATAGTTTCTTACTAGTGAAAAATGCAAGTACTTGAATCTGGACTCACAGTGAGCTCTAAGTTATTCTGCTCCAGAGTGTTTTCAGTTGCCCGTCGGAGTGGTGTGTGGGGTGCCGGGGCAGAAAGCGGAACAGCTTGGACCTGAGTCCAAGTGGGAGGTCTGCGGTGGGACAGGGACAGACTGAGAGGGGGGCCACCAGCAAGCCTCCTGGTGCAGCCTGGAGCCTGCTAAGACACTGGAGAAAAGCAGCTATAAAATAGAGTTTAAAGTATGTGTGTAATATGGACCTGCCTTAGAATAAGATCAGTGTCCTAACAACTTTTGTAAGCATCTTAGAGTAACTCTGTAGAAGAATTTGGAAAACAAATATCTATATCTAGAAAAAACTGTTTCTGTCTCCTGTCTCTCTCTCTCTCTCTCTCTCTCTCTCTGTTTCTTTCTGTCTCTGTGTCTCTATCTCTCTCTGTCTCTCTTTGTCTCTGTCTGTCTCTGTCTGTCTGTCTGTCTCTCTCTCTCTCTCTCTCTTCTCCCTCCCCAAATCTCCTCATCTCAGCCAGCAACAGTGCCTTTCAGCCTGGCAATTGTATATGAAAGAAGTTTGCTGTTGTCTGGAAGCACTTTTTTTTTAAGAATTATTTTATTTTATTCCTGTTTCAGAACTTTTGTTTGTTTGTTTATCTATTTTTATGGCCGGCTCAGCCTGCCCTGAGAGCAGGGCTGGCGCAGCATGTGGTCCCTGCAGCCTCCTAAGCTTTCCTAAGCAGGCGCTTTAGACCACTGAGCCATCCTGCCCGGCCCCTGGAAGCACTTTTGATTGTCACCCGGGAGGGGAGGGAGAGCTGCTCAGCACCCCGCAGTGCCCAGACCACCCCACAAAATGGAATGAATGTCCAGAATGTCCTTATCCAGAGAACAAGAAGCCCTGGCCTCAAGGTATCAATAACATGATATGGGTCTGTGTGAGACAGGTAAGATGCTTTCTAATTGGGCCCCAAGAGCCTGGCAAGTCCCTATTACACAGATATTTTAAACTCTACTTTATAACCACGTAAGCTGGCAGCCTTGCCCACCAGCAGTTCCAGTAAAGAAATTCAGTGTTCAAACTGGATGTGGGAGGCAGGCTCAGAGCGGACAGCTCTATTGTTCTCCCCCTTCCCGGTACCTACACAAGAGCTCAAAAAGAGAACCGGATGCTGCTTGGCGCTCCTTCCTCCCACCCCCGGGATGTGCTTTGTGTCCTCTCCAGGTCCTCACTCCCGGCAGCAGTTAGCTTTCAGGTCACAGGCCTCCTTTTAGGGAAGGTGCTCTGTGGATTCTCACGGGCTTTTGTCCTCTGCAGGCTCTCGGGAGCTCGGCAGGACTCTGCTTCCATATACCAGCACTCATGGGGCTGGGGAGACAGCTCAGGAGAATACACCAGCGGTCAGTCACCGCGAAGCCCTTCTCCCTTGAGAGCCACAGAGCAAGTTCCTAGCCTCCACACAGCCCGCTGTTACCTCAGAGCTCTGGGTGCACTGTGCTGCTGGCTCTAGAGGTCTTTAGGCTGGCCACCAGCGAATGTGACAGTGTCTACTCACACTAAACCCACGGGGGGCGGGAGGGCTTAACTAAAATTCCAGCGAGCACCAGACACTTTCAAGGTACCACTGTTTGGTATGACAAATGACGGTTACATGAGTAGGTGCCGAGCAAGAAAGGTCAAGCAAATAAAGCACCTTTTAGCAAAATTACCTGTGAGGGTCCTCTTTGTAAGTCATAAAACAAAAGTATAATTAAACAGTATTCAGAAAATTAATTAAAATTAAAATAAATATTTCAAAACAACATTCCAAAATTCAGATCAAATCATGAGTCCAACTCAGAGGCCAGAATATTATGTATTATATGTACAAATCTGTAATCAATTCAGAGTACTCAGATAGTGTATGAATAGGTGAACATATACAAAGATATCAACTAAGAAGAAGTTCCCATGGTAGTAAAAAATTACTAAGAGTAAAACATATCATAAATACTGTAATGGCAAATATATGGCCAGAACTTTTGACAGTTTGGGGATAGGATATCGCACAAAGTCCTAGTATGTCGTGTACATGGACAGTGTCCATGCAGGAGAAGTCCATTTGTAGAATATGCTGATGGACACATTCTGCTGCTGTATATAAAAGAATAGTTGAAAGAATGGCCTTTGTACACCTCTTTTTCTCCTGTGTTTGTTTGCCCTCTTTGACAGGTTCTTTCCATTCTCCTTCATGGAGTTGTGGTCATTTTGATTCATCTCTAGAATATCATTTTGGTTTTCGTTTTGTTTTTTGCAGAACTGGGGATCAAACTCAGGACCTTGCACTTGCCAGGCAGGCACTTGTACCCCTGAGATATCTCCCTGGCCCCAGAATATCTTTTAGTAAACTGTGCAGGGTTGGCTTTGTCATCATGAAATTCTTTAGTTGTTCTTTGTTCTGGAAGTATTTCATTTCCCCATTGAAGTTGAAAGAGATTCTTGCAAGTCTCGGAATTTGTTTTCTTGCAAGAGTTGAAGTACTTTGCTCCATGCTCCTCTTGTCTTGATGGATTGTAAAGAGAAATCTGCCACAATTCTGATGCATTTTCCTTTAAATGTGATCTGTTTCTTTTCTCGATCAGCTTTTAGTATACTGTTCCTATGCTGAATTTCTGGGATCTTGATTATTACATGTCTGGGTGTGGTTTTAATTGGGTTGATGTTATTTGGAGTTCTGTATGCTTCAGTTACTGAATGTCAAATTGTTTCCCCATATTTGGGAAGTTTTCTGCTATTACTTCTGCCCATATTATTTTTATATCATTTGTACAGACTTCTTCTTTCTCACTGATGCCTGTTAGGCTTATGTTGTTCATCTTTGCATCATCTTTCAGATGTTGAATTATTTTTTCCTACCTCCTAGTTGTTATTAAGAGATCTTTTCTTACCTCTTCACTAACTGCAATAGTGTCTTTAATGTCTGAAAATCTATTTTCACTTTCATTGACATGGTTTTGCCACCTCATAATTGAGGGGGTTTTTTTGTCTTTTTTTGAGACAGGGTCTCGCTATGCAGTTCAGGCTGGCCTTGAGCTCACTTTTGTAGCCCAGGCTGGTCTCGAACTTGCACCGATCCTCCTGCCTCAGCCTCCCGAGTGCTGGGATTACAGGCGTGCGCCACCACGCCCGGCATAATTGAGGTTTTAAGTTTCCTTTTCCTTGTCTTGCTTTATTTTGCTGATGGAGAATCTGATTCATACATTCTATTACTTTCCTATATTGTTCATTCAAGGATTCCATCATTTTTCTATTCTGCTTTTTTTTTTTTTTATCAGTGTCTTCTTTAGAAGCACCTAGTACTTCTTCTATTACTTCTTTTCATACTTCAGAAATTATTTCTGATCTGATTCCCTCTATATCCTTCTACAGTTGTTTCTTTACTTCGGACGCTATTACTTCAGAGATTTAGGGTGTGTGCTTTCCAGTTTCTTACATGCCGTTGTCTCTTGTATTTGTCCTGGGTGGGTTTGGGGCCAGAGAGCACATTTTGCTCCTTCTCTTTGTCATTCTGTATATCCCTGCTTTCTGACCTTTGGTGTAGAGCTTTGGTAGCACCAGATCTGGATCTACCAAGTTCAAACTTGTCCAGGTGGTTGTGGCTTGAGTCTGGCTGCTGATCTCCACTTCTTCCTGCTGCAGCCCTTGGAGGTGAACCTGCTGTGCCACTCTGGCAAGATGTTCTGCTCCTGGATTAGTTGGCGGGTCTTGTCTCTAGTCTCTCTGCAGGGAGTTCTGCAGCAGTTCTCACTGTCTGATGGATGAAGTTCCCCTCACATGCCAGGCTTTGTTGCTGGATCACATGAGTTTCCAGTGGGCCCAGGGCTGTCTACCTTACATGCTGAGCCTGGTTGCTGGGTCTAATCTACCTGTGAATGTCCTTTGAACAAACAGAATCCAAGAGAAACATAGTAAGGAACATAGAATTAACCTGTGCATCATGACACACAATATACTTTCAACAGTAATAATTATAGAACGTCATGCTGCTCGCATGAGCTCCATGGCAGAGCCTCCCTGGATTTTGTTTCCTTTTCCCTGTCTTGCTTTATTTTGCTGATGAAGAAATGAGACAGAATTGGGCGCCAACCTAGGGAAACTCTGGCTCTTCCTCCGCTAGCATAAGGCCCCAAGCATGAGGACTGTGTTGCTCCTAGGCAGACCTCCTGCAGTGCTTTTTCTCCCCTCTATCTCTTAGCCCAATGCCCAGCTCCTTAGACAAACTATTCTGGAAATTAGAAAACTTTTAAAAATGCAAATAATGCCTTTAAAAAAAAGTTGTAAACACCCACATTTTTATGCTTAGTGACTTGATGCCAGCTATGCATATTCATGGGTGTATTGGGATCTATAAATGTCATTTGTATATTCATATACATTTGTGTACCAGATTTCCCCATCTAGTTGTTTTTCTTCACCTCCTAGGACACAAGTGCATCTGACATTTTGATAGCGAAGTTGTAATCATATAATTCCACCCTGGGAACCTGAATTATATAGCAGCTTCTGGTCATGGTCATGGAAGAAGCATACGTCTTGATGGTTTGTGTCCAGAAACACTGATCATCCTTTGTCTCCGAAGAGAAGCAGTCCGTGTTTTGCGGGAGCACTGTCTTTCTCCCCCTGCTCTGCAGAGGGGCCCTGGCACAGGGCATGGTCAGAGCTGCTGACAAATTTGTCTCTGCAAACCTTATTCTGTGCTTTCTATAAGCATACCTAAAATATGTAAGTGAGGCACAAAACCCAATTTAATTGAATTTTCATCTTCAGACTTTAAAATAAGCATTATTTCTTGGCAAGTGCATTTGGCAAGTTTTCGACTTAAGCTGTGTATAGCATATGATACCAATTTTTAAAAATTGTGTGTGTGCATGTAGACAAGAAGTCTGCAGGAGTGCTCCCCAAGATGTTGACAGTGGCTTTCTATCATTGGCAGGGCTTTTCTTTGTACTTATATGTATTTTTTATGAAGCTTGTTTATTTCTTTTTATTTCATGCAGGAAATGTACTAATAAACACAAAATGTTTATGTAAAAACTTCCCAGGTGACACTTTGTCCTTCAGATTCACTGGAATTTGCATAGCTCTATTCAATAAACATTTATGGAATATATGCCAATGCAAGGCTCTGTGCCAGTAGTTGTTTGATGAATATATATATATATATATATATATATATATATATATATATATATATTTTTTTTTTTTTTTTTTTTTTGTACCGGGGATCAAACTCAAGACCTTGCACCTGCTAGACAGGTGCTTAAGTCTCTGAGCTATCTCCCCAGCCCACTGATGGATAATTTTACTGTGTCAAAAAGATCAAGCCTGAAAGTTAACTCATTTTCATGGAGTGTCCATTATGTGTTCAGAGATGGCTGCTATAAACTTGGGGTCCAAGGGAAAACAAAATAACATCTCCAAAAGCTTTATGCATAGTACACATATAAAGCAAAGAGAAAATAATAGTGATCATGATGTGTTATGAAGGAGATACTCTTGGATAATGTCACGGCTGGTGACCAGGACAATATGGCCTTGCTCAGGTTACATCTGGGCTGAGGTCTGTTATGGTTTGTAGTTAGATGTTTCCTCAAAGCCTCATGTAGTTTGAGGCTTTTTTTTTTTTTTTTGGTCTTTTTTTTGAGACAGGGTCTCACTATGCAGTTGAGGCTGGCCTTGAGCTCACTTTTGTAGCCCAGGCTGGTCTCGAACTTGCACCGATCCTCCTGCCTCAGCCTCCCGAGTGCTGGGATTACAGGTGTGCACCACCACACCCGGCATTTGAGGCTTTTTTGAAGATAGCTAAATCTAGAGCGTGTGATGCTGAGATTAAGGTGTGTGATTGCTAAATCAGCTCACCGATTGGTTTGGCACCACACGAATCCTAGCAGCCTAGGTATAATACATAAGGGCCAAAAAGAGTCTTGTCTCCCCTGCTTCTTGCTTTGCTACTTCTTGTCCACCATAACTGTTTTCCTTTGCCATACACCCCATGTTGGAGCAGCTGATTATGGTCTGAAACCTCTACAAACTGTGAGCTCAATAAACCTTTCCTCTACTAACATCGGGAGTCAGGTATTTTGTCTCAGCAATGAGAAAAATAAGACAAGGTTGGACTCTTAGGAAGAAACTTTGTGAAGACAGGACCTTGAGCAGAAAGAGCCACAAAAGGAAAAGATCAAGATGAGAGCAAGTTTGATATATTCAGGGAGCAAAAACAAAGACAGACATGTGGCAAAGAAGGAAGAGAATTAAAGAGATACCGATCAAGTAGCCTTCAGATGACAGAAAAGTGCTCAGATTTCCTTCTCATCACTGTGGAAAGTCATTGGTAAAGTTACTGGTGGAGAAATGGCTTTTCCCCATTTATGCCTGACAAAGATCCTGCTTACTGTGAGCTACCAGTAGATTTAAAGAGACAAAAAAATGTAGACCGGGACATGGGGCGTGATGTGATTGAGGGTACAATAAGGAAAGGATGACTGAGAGGAAAGATACTAAAAGCTTTGAATTGGAAACAACTCCTAATTTAGGACAAAAACATTGGAGGAGGTTCTGATCTTCCATCATGAACCCAGTCAGCTCTCACTTTTGTCTTCTTGAGATTGCTTTCAGTGCTTCGTCCTCCCTTGTCTCCATACTAGAGCTTCTGGTATTCAGGCTACATACAGGGCTGTTAAACAAGACTACATTTCCCAGCTTTCCTTGCCACCAAGAGGGACCTTTTTTTCTGAATTCAGACCAATGGAAATAGAAGGAAGTAATGTGTGGGTGGAGCCTCTAGGTTTTCTCCTTAAAGGCTGGAACTCAGGATGTCAACAGAGCTCTGACCAGAATGTCATCCTTGGGCTGGGAGGAGTGGAACAGCCAAATAAAAGAACTCCTTCCCTAAATGACCTCAGGGGACAAAGCTGTCTGGTGGCCTTCAGTGTTCACCTTCCATCTATATCACTTGGGAAAAATTAGCTTCTTTGTTCTTTGCATCCTGCTGGCTTCCAGGGTCTTTCAGTCAGATCTACTTGTTCAGTACCCCAAGGTCTATGAGGAGGCCAATGTGAGCACTGAAACAGAGAAGCTAGGCCATGGCAAACTTTTGCAATGGATTTGAAGGCTGAACAAAGGAAAGAAAAAGGCCTCTGTTCAGTGTCCTCATGCATGAGGCTGGAAAGCACAGTCAACCAAGGTAAAAGCCATCTAAGCACAAACCAAGTGAGGAGCCCAGAGACATAGCCAAGCCCTAGGCAGAGCTGATCCCCAGCCAGCTAAGATGCAAGGTGCATAGTAAAGGGACATTCTAACAGGAACTGTCCATACTATTAAGTTCATAATATGCTAATAAAGAAGAGTGGGGAATATAGCAGATTTGTTTTCTTTACCAGTTATTTTAAAGAGACTTTTCATTTGGATTAATTCCTCTCAATGAATAGCATATACTTCTATGCAGTTATATATATATGTATATATATATATATATACATATACATATACATATATATATAAAGTCAATCAAGCAAATTTGCACACTCAGTTATACATTCAACTTTGTCCCCATCTGTGTTGGCTGACTATAGTCATCTAGTCTCACTTGATGGCACTATCCCTAAGTTGGAATCCTTATAGTGAGAACAGAAAGTGTCTCAAGATTAAGTAGGAAGTAATAGAGGCCAAGTAGTTTATTACAGTAACAACAGGTGAATCAACCATACATACATGATAACATAAACTAAGTTTTACTAAATGTTACCATAGACAAGAAAATAATCTTCAAATATGAGGGAAACACTACCCTCCTTATACATTTTTTTGTGTGTGTGAGGATTAAGGACCAAAATCTGTATAAAGCAGCCAGCAAACTGAGGTTAGTTTCTCCTTTCCTGTGCTGAAAGCTGCTTTGCATCCTGACAAATAAATGAAATGGTCATTCCTAGCCATCAGTAACAGCAGGGTCCTTCCTGGGAACGGGGCTTTCCTGTGTGGCTCAGTGCAGAGAAGGGGGAAGGGTGGTGCAAGGGAGATGGACGCGATGTGGCATCCACCATGTGCCTTTGTATGGGTTGTTTCTTTGGCCCTTATAACTTGATGAAGTGACAGCATCTTCCCTATTTTAACCATCTTTCCTCAGTCATGGAATGAACACCTGGGTGTTAATAGAAAAACTGAAATTCAAGCCCAGGCCTTCCTTGCCGAGCAAGTCTGAGCCTCCTGGTACGTAGAACTTGAGTTCCGTGCAGCATTCCTGCACATAACAGTGCACTTGAAAGCCATTTCTACTCTCAATTGTCCTATTATTAAGCATTTCCTTCTTTTATGTTCCCACCTAACATGGTGCGGACACATCCACACGTAACGTAATTGCTGGTGTGTAGGCCCATTCACGGATGCCCCCACTAGTCTTTGCTTTCCATGAGCAACTATTTGAGCATCTGTGTATTCTCAAATGCCTAGTGCCATACCTGCAGATCACAGGCATTCAGGAGCTACTTACTGAATCATGTAGCACCAATTCCCTTAGAGAAGTCATGTGTCAGAGCACAATTTCTGAGCAGCTTTCCATTACAGTTTTCATGTGTCTCTTGATCTGTCTTCAGGTTCCAGACCTTAAACCTCATGAGGTTTCCATGAGCAGTAGCAATGACATCAGAATGGTCACACGTGAACCAGTGGAAACCAAGACCTTTGGAGGTCATGCTTTTTGCTGGCCACAGATACCTTAGTAAGTTAAAAAAAAAAAAAAAAAAAAAAGTAGTTCTTTCACTCTGTGAAGGTTCTGAAGGTTCACACCACCCACACACACACACACACTATAAGCTACACTATCCCTCTATTAACAATACTGGATTCAATTAGGCAACCCCAACTTGAGCTGAACACATGCTGTACTGTCACCAGCAAGCACAGACCGTGAAGAGACACGCATGCCCTGGACCTTACCAACAGTATAAATCTCTTCCCATCGGTGGTAAGCAAGAAAGATAAATGGTGCCTGAGCTGTACTCATGTCTACCTTTGCCAAAATGTTTTTAGTGTATTGTTCCTGAACCCATAAAAACATGTAACAAAGTTATCACTGTCACTGAGCAACATAGACAAAATTTTAAAAAAAAATCATTATGTAAAGCTCTATGTTTTAGTTCTTGTTTTATAATCCAGACTACATTTCAGTGGAGACAGTATTGAGAACTAGTAAATATCTGATATTTTATGGATTCTAACAAAACAAAATAAATGGGAAGAAATGGGGAAAATCATACTATTGGCAGAATGCAAGTGGTGCCAATGGCCAAAACCATGGGACAGGTTAGCCTCAGGAGCCCAGGGATGTGGCCAGAGTCCACTGATCACACAAACCAGAAACCTCATACCCTGGGACAGTAGCCATCACAATAAGTTTCTCTGTACCCTGGAGAGGGAATCAAAAGTCACGTGTAGTCAGTTGCCGTGGTAGGTGGGGTCAACATCCCAGGTGATGTGACCTCCCTCCTTGTGTGACAAACAGGCCAGTCCTTGGTGGAGCTTGGGTATCTAGCATGGAGCAGCAGTCCCTGCATCATACCACTTCTACTTCTGTTGCCGCCTGTGATGGTGGGAACTGGCTTACGCGCTGCTGTGATGGACTCGGACAACAATGGCAATACGCTGAGTAGTTCGGATTTGACCATGAACGTCCCAGCATGCACTTCATCTGAATAGTTCCATTAAAGTTGAAGACTGCACGGTTAGACTATTGGCAACAGCCCAAGAGTAAGGTTGAGACTGACCAAGCTATGAGACCAGCCTTGAGTTCTGCCCAGTGATGAAAACAACCTCTTGCATTTTTATTTTGCATTGCTGGCACTGAAGTCACACAGTCATGAAGCCCAGGCAGTTAAGGAAATGGTTTGGAGCTGAGACCCTGAAAAGCCAGTGACTTATCTTATGCTTTCTTCCACAGCAGGTACTTGTGTTAGACAGTGTCCCATTCTGATGACAAAATACCTGAGAAAATCAGTTTGAAGGTGGAAAGGTTTATTTTGGTGTATGGTTTTGGAGGTTGAAGCCCATGGGCGCTTGGCTCCATTGTTTCTGGATCTATAGTCAGACAAAGCGTTGTAGTGGAGCAGAGCTCCCCACCTCATGTCAGGCAGGAAGCAGAGAGAGAGAGAGAGAGAGAGAGAGAGAGAGAGAGAGAGAGAGACAGACAGACAGACAGAGAGAGAGAGACAGAGAGAGATGAGGGAGAAGAAGAAAGGCCAGGGACAAAATGCACCTTTCAAGGGCATAACCCAGCAACCTGTTGACCTTACAGAAAAATATCAGATCAGCTAGGCCCCACCCCCTACTTGCCTGGACTGCTGCTAGCTAGAGATGGAGCCTTTGGGGGCCACGCCAGCCCCCCTCCCCCACAGCAGTGGCCCTCTTATATGGGAGGCCAAGCTGGTTGCATTCTTGGATGTCCCATCCGATCTGGCTAGTTGAAGCTTATTTGGCCTTTCCTCGCTTCTTAGTCACTGAATCCAAGTTGATTCGTTTTAACCTAGGACCATCACAGCAGGAATGTCTCAGGAGTTTTACGGGTCACACTCTAAGTTTTGACAAGACCACAGTCACAAGCTAATGGCTGCTTTTGGAAAATGAATATTCCTGATAGCTGAGTCAGGAAAATGAGTTCAAAATCTAAAAACAGGAGATTCTTAGCCAGGCGTGGTGGCTCACGCCTGTAATCCCAGCACTCAGGAGGCTGAGGCAGGAGGATTGGTGGGAGTTGGAGACCAGCCTGGGCTACAAAAGTGAGCTCAAGGCCAGCTTCAACTGCATAGTGAAACCCTGTCTCAAAAAGACAATCAATCAATCAATCAATAAATAAATAAATAAATAAATAAACAGGAGATTCTGTGTAGAGACTGTTTCCCATTTGCCAGAGACTCCAAGCAACAAATCCTCTCAGAGACTTGCAGATCAAAAGGGTCCCGGGAGTTACGTGACCAAAGTGGATGCTGGCTGACCTCCTGCTTGGCAGGATAGCTTCTAAGGCAGCTCGTTGGTTTGGATCCCACTTGAACAATGATGAGCTTCAAATTAGCCCAAAGAAAAACCTTATACAGAATCCTGGCATGAGTCACGTACTGTCTCTAGTAGCCAGAGCCCAATATAGTCTTCCTTTTTGGTGGTGGGGGTTAAGGAGACAGCAGTTTTCCTTGTGTACCAATGGTATGCAGTTGTCTGATTCCAACCACACAGTTTCAAGAAACTTACCAGGTCCCTGAGTTTTGTTAGGGGTCTCTTAAGGGAAGAATGGTACTACCATAGTTAGGGTGATTAAACCAATGCTTCAGATTCACTGACTGAAAAGACTTCATCTATGTTTTGAACAGAAGAACTGAGGCATAGCCTAAGTCTTGATGCACACAGTGGTGACCACGTTGTGATTGGCCTCGTAGCACCAACTATTTCAGACATTGTGCCTGCAACTAAATCAATTTCTCAGACTGGTAGTCCTCCAAAGCACCGCGCTGGAAGGGGTGGGCTCAACTGCAAGGCCTCGAGGAGAGAGTTTCAGGGCTCCTCCCGGGGTTTCTCAACTCCTAAGGCACTAGTAAAATTTCTGTCTCATCAGCATTGTCTATACCTGGCTCTTCTCAATTAGGAGAATTCTTCTTGCCACCTCCAGGACAGGCAAGCTCAGCCCCTAGATCCTATTTAGAAAGAAAAGGAGAAGCAGCAAAAACAGAGTGCTGAATTGGCTTGGAGGGTCACACCTACCAAGCTAGCTCCTTTTTCCACTACAAATCTCGTCTAATGCCCATTAGCAGAAGCTGTACTCCTTTTCTTCCCACAAAGAGCCAGGAGATTCTTTGGTAGAAAATAAAGTCTAAAAATCAGATTCCCTTTCCTCTCCAGTGTTCCCAACCCACAGAGATAGATATGTGTGATCTTTATTCCCCTTAAGGACAGGCAGGCCTGTAGTCCCACCTCTAATCATTTCTTAAAACGAATGCACTCAGAGGAGAGGAGAGGAAGAGAGAAGATGAGGAGGAGGGAAGGGGAGGGAAAAAGACAGACACAAAGAGGAGACAGACAGAGGCGATGAGAATACGTATGAATGTCTTAATGGTCTGGATCCTAGCCAATGTCTCATCTATGGTTTCCCACAGGAGGTTTTTTTTTTTTCTTTCTGGACAATTTTCCTGAGAAGGCCAAAGCTCCCTTTCAGCAGTAAGAACTCACTGCAAAAATAAAATATTCTGAGACCTTTCCCTGTCATCTGCAAATGGATCTAAGATCAGCACGGTGCCTACTGGAGGGCTGAGCTATTAGCCAGCTCTGCTGCTCTTCCTTAATAAGCATCGCATTTCCACCCCCTCATTTCCTAAGCAAACCAGCCCAGCGCTAATGATTTGCCTGCTTTTTGCCCACAGTGGAAGCACATTTTCCTCCTTTCGTGCTTAGTCTAGATGAGTATCTCTGTAACTTGTCTGATAAAGGGTGGAGCTGTCTACCACCCAGGACGAACCTTCATGCTGGTTGTGGTGATGAGGTGGATTGAGGCTGACCTGTGAGTTGATGAGGAATTTCCCCGCTCAGAGGAGTTAGCAAGCAGCAGGGCACTGTTGAGGCAGCTCTCCCTGCCGCTGCTTCCTGGAACCTGACCTCCAATCACCTTTCCATTCCTTCTGGTTAGCAGGCAACACAGTACAAGTTATTTCCTTGTTGTCCGTACAACTTGTTCAGGTCACTTCTGGGTCCTGTGAGCTGCCCCCAAGTCCTGTTCATGGGCCTGTCCTCTGACCTGCCTCTTCCTCCTCCACAAAGCTATGTCTCTGTCAGCATTCCACCACCACTGTCCAGAGCCTGAAGGATCTGCCATTTGCCCTACTTGCAAAGCCAAACAGCTTATGATTTTAAGGATACTTGTAGAAAACCTAGGTAAGAGATGAAGAACACTTATCAATAGCTGTATCTGGAGGGTCAGTGTTTCTGCCTCTGTTCCTCCAGTCCCAGCCCGGGTAGGGTTACTCCAAGGGTCAGGTGATGTCAGCCCACTCAGTACGTTGAGTTGCTGAAGGAGATGCTGAACTTAGGGACCAAAATCTTTAGAATGGTCAGAAATGTGCCTGCTCTTTGCTCCACAGAGAGATGGTGCCTCTAATTTCCAGGAGTCCCCATCTTTATAAACATCCTATAAAGGAGCACATGGCAAGTCAGTGCTTTGTTTACAAGGCACACAGAACTCGAGAGAGCCACATACCATGTCCACATCAGGACAGAAGAACATATAGGAACACCATGAGAATGGCACTTAGACACCAGTGATAGGACGTGGAATCACCGTCTCATGAGATTATGTGTCTGAAGTGCATAGAGGTTGTTATGGTTTGTATCTAGTTGTTCCCCACAAAAACCTCATGCAGCGATGGGTCAGACTTCTAGAGCTTGGGATTAACTCATGATCCACGGAATTAAGGGTGTGAGTGCTACACCCAGCCGGGGCAGACAGCCTGAATGTAACATGAAGGAGCCAGACTTGCTCTCTGCAGCCGTTATTTTGCTCCTCCTCCTCTTTGCTCTTGGCTCTTTGCCGCAGCCATGAAAGGCTGCGCTCTGCTGTGTGCTGCTCTGCCTTGGAGCCCGCTGAGTAAGGACTGAAACCTCCAGTGACTGTGAGCTAAATAAACCTTGCCTTCCTTCATTGTGAGTGTTGGGCATTTGTCTCAGCAAAGAGAGAAAAGTAACTGAGACAAAGATATTGGGAGCTTATGGCTGCATAAGTAAATATTTGGCTCTACATAAAAGGTTAAAATAAAAATCCCCACAAGAGAAAGAAGAGCCATAAGGTACCTTAGTGGTAGAGCTTCACAGGACCAGGGTCCTGGGCTTGGGTCTTTAATACTGCAAAGAAAAGAAGAGGCATAACCTGAGAATTGCAGTCTCAGAAAGGAGAATGGATATCAGGCCATGTTGTAGGAACACACACACACACACACACACACACACACACACACACACATTAAATACAAGAGTTGTGGGTAATTATTGGATCAGAATGGTGGGTATGTGGTGGTTTCTTTTACTAGTCACTTTTTATTTTTATGTATTTTAAATATTTGTACTAAAATTTTTAAATGTTTTAATTAAATATTTGAAATGGTGTTGTCTATCAAAGAGAAGGTACATAGGATAAGAAGTCTATTGGCTGTAGCTGGCATAGAATATTTCTTGCCAATAAGATCTCTACCATAGAAGGAAGAAAAATATATCAGTGGATAAGTGTTTTAATCTATAGATAATTGAAATTGAAATTTTGGTTTTAGTAATTCTGGTTGTATTTTAAATATGGGGGAAAGACCTGGGACGAAAGAAATTTGCACTGGTGGGGGTGGGGGTGCATGCCTGTAATCCCAGCACTGTGGAGGCTGAGCAGGAGGATTGCTGTGAATTCCAGTCCAGCCTGGTCTCCATACTGAGTTCAAAATTTAAAAATAAATAAATAAAAGAGAGAGAAAGAGAGAGCAAAAAGAATAGAAAAAGAGGAAAGTTGAACAAACACATTAAACTTCATTGAATGACAACTGCTGTGCGTTAGATAAGCCATGCAGCCCTAAAGTTCCCCAATGCTCACTTAGAGAGCAAGGATAATGTAGGTTTTGAAAGTAGAGTTTGGTGTGTGTGTGTGTGTGTGTGTGTGTGTGTGTGTGTGTGTGTGTGTGTGTTAGCATGCTCTCACTGTGCAGTGCAGGCTGGCCTTGAACTCACTCACGTAGCCCAGGTTGGCCTTGTTCTCACCTCAGTCTCCTGAATGCTGGGATTACAGGTGTGTATCACCATGCCCAGGTTGAAGTTTTTTTATAACAAAGAGTGCTTAATGGACCATGACATTAAGGGAACCTCAGCATCATTCCTTCACTGAGAATCAACTGGTGTCGGGCTCTGTGCTAGGTGAGTGTGTGAAAAAACAGAATATACTTAGGATTTAAAAATTTGTGACCTTCAACATTTTCTGCCATTAATTATCCACATATTATTACTAGGTATTCTATTATTTTGGATTTGGATGCATTTTTGGGAAATTAAATCTGAAAGAAAGGTGATGGGCACTTTGGTACAGTCCTGTAAGAATGAAGATAAAATGAGAAAAGACCACATCAAGATTAGAAAATATAGGGCTGGCCAAATATCTGAGTGGATTAAAGTGCCTGCAAACAAGCGCAGGGGCCAGGGGTTTAATCCTTGGGCCTGCTGTGCTAGTCCCACCCCCGGGGCATGCTGGGATGGCAACTGAGACTGGGCATGGTGATGTACACCTGTAATCCCAGCTCTTGGGAGGCTGTAAACAGGTGGATCACTACAAATCTGATCTAGTAGTGAGACCCTGAACATCCTGTAGACTCTTTCCCAAAGTACACAAACACACACACACACACATGCGCGCACACACAGATACACACACACACAGAGATTGGAAAACATGGGCTGGGGAGATAGCTCAGCCATCTGAGTGTCGACCTGGCAGGCATAGTACCACATGCAGAGTCCAAGCTGCGTAGCAAGACCCTGTACCAAATACATAAATAATTTATAAGTAAATGAAGATTAGAAAATGTGTAGGAAAATTTCTGACAACTCCCTGTATGGCCAATGAGCAAACAATACATTAGGTCAGATTACCCTGAACTCTGATATAAAATCATCTCCAGACTATCCAATCCCAGGCCCTGTAAATGGAGTTCTTTACTGCCCTGTTCCTCTGGCCCATGCCTTGGAGGCCATAAACCCATTTCCTGCTGGCATGTGGCGGGGCCCAGTCTGTAGGCCTTCAGCCTAAGCACCACATCTCTAGAGAAGCAGAGAAGGTTCAGTAGGCTCTAAAGAAGAATTAACAGGGCGGGTAAGGGCTCTGTGACATTCACTCCTGGTGGTCAGTTTGGCTGGGTGGAGAGGTGCCTGCAACATGAGTAGTGCTCACTTCCGGTGTGTCTGCCCTGGTGGCTGCCAGAGACTATTGGTGTGGAGGCCAGAAAACTGAGGGGAGACCCTCCTCAAAGGTTCTCATGGTCTCTGTCTCTCTGAGTCCCTTCCTGTGTGTCTGTCTCTCTCTGTCTCTGTCTATCTGTCTGTCTGTCTCTGTCTCTCTCCACCCCTACCTCTCTCCCCCTTTCTTCTTTCTCCAAGCTGAGCAGCTTCTGTTCACTACACACTTCTAAAGCAATGAAGCCAGGGCTAGGAATATAACTCAGCAGCATAAGTGCCTGCCTGGCAAGTACAAAGTCCCAAGTTCAATCCCTAATACCTCAAAGAGATAGAGAGACAGGGAAAGAAAGAGAGAGAGAGAGAGACAGAGAGAGAGAGAGAGAGAGAGAGAGAGAGAGAGAGAGAGAGAGAGTGAAAGGAAGGAAGGAAGAAAGAAAGAAAGAAACTGAGGCACCACTGACCCGTGCAGACAGGGTTAAGCAGAGATAAAAAAAAAAGGTCAGTCACAATAAAGCAATGAAGCCAGCTGATCATAGGCTAAAACCTCTAAATCCAGGAGCCAGTAGAACTTCCCACCTGTATGTCATTATTACCACATTTCGGCCCTAGCAATGGAAGACTGCCCTAAACCTTTAGGGAGCTGAAGAGTAATGTCAAGGGTCTTGATTGACCTTCGTGGTGGGCCCAGAGGTGTGGATAGCACTGTTTTGACCACACACTAGCCAAGGGCATGGGTTGGGGTGCAAGTGCCACACTGGGCTACAGGGCTCTCTGCTTAGAAGAGGGAGCCCCCTTCCTACAGGAGTGCCTGGGAAGGGAACCATGTCCTCTCTACACAGGACTAACAACTGCCACCCAAAGTGAAAGCATCCTCAAATCCTGGAATGCTAAAACGCAGGGGCATCCATTGAAATTCTATGAAAGTAACTTAGAGATAAATAAAAGATGGCATTACTTTATACAGTGGGTAGTAAACATATGGAACTCATTATCCTCAAGATGTTGCACAGTCCACAAATATAAATAGGACAAAGAAAGATTTAGATAAATTCATGCTTGTTAGATTCATATGAGCTGTTAGAGCATTGTTAGAAACACAGAGGGAACATCTCCAAATGCTTTCAGGAAAGATACCAGGCTTTCAGAGTACCCAGTAGCATGAGGGAGGGAGGGAGGGAGAGAGAGAGAGAGAGAGAGAGAGAGAGAGAGAGAGAGAGAGAGAGAGAGAGAGAGAGAGACGAACAGTGAAACTATCTAGCTTTCTTGGGGCAAACAGCCACAATAGTGGCATTTTTCTCTAAGTAAGGGTTAAGCTACTATATAATATGGATTAGATTTATATTAACAATTTGTGTAAAATTCAGTTCTGGCAGGGACTTCTCTATTATCTTGAACTGAGCTAGCTAAATGGAATCTTTTCCCATGGAATTGTCATGAGAAACTTTATTATTTTACTGGGATGCAATGGAGCAATTTCTTAGGATACAAGGCGTTAACTGAGATGTATGCCACTATCTGACTACAACCTGGTTCCAGGGAGTGCAGGCGTTCTTTATTTCTTTCCCTTCTTCAAGTGTTTGAAGTTACTTCACATAAAATGTTTGGTCCCCATCTCAGATGCCCATGTTCTAGAGAGAAGTCCCTCATCTGAGGGACGGTTGGATAATTTTTTTCCCCTCTGTAGGTTGTCTTTTCACTTCGTTAGTGATTTTCCTGTGAAAAAACTTTTTAATAAGACGAGATCCCAGTTGTTGATTCTTTAAAGTGTTTTCCACGCAGTCTGGGTTTTGTTTATGAGTTCTCTGCCTACATCTATGACTTCAGTATTTCTCCCTACTTCACTTCCAGTAGACTTAGTGTTTCTCTTTTAATATTCAGATTTTTGATCCATTTCAACTTCAGTACACGGTGATAGACCTGAGTCTAGTTTTGGTCTTTATCATGTAGAGTCAGTTTTTCCAACACCAGCATATTCTTCTCAAATGAAGAAATATAAATGACAAACAAATACGTGAAAAAAATGTTCAACATCACTGGTCATTTTAGAGATGCAAATTAAAATAACACTGAGATTCCATCTTATCCCTGAAAGAATGCCTATCATAAAAAACTCAACCAATAATAAATGCTAGAGGGCCTGTAGGGGAAAAAGAACCCTTCTCCACGGTTGGTGAAGAATTAGGTACAACTGCTGTGGAACTCAGTGTGGAGATTCCTCCAGAAACTCAGGTTGAAGGTTCCATTTGACCCAATAACTCCGGAATTATTTACCAGAATTCCTAGAAAGGAAATTAAAAACACCATTGTGGACCGGGTGTGGTGGCACATACTTGTAATCCTAGTGCTGGGGAAAACCCACTATGAGTCTGAGCTGCATAGTGAGACCCTGTATCAAATACATTAAATATAAAAATAAATAAAAACACTATAGCATAGCTATATATGTGCACCCATGTTTATAGCAGCACAATTTGTTATAGCTAATTCTTAAAAGAACCCAAATGCCCTTCCACTAAGGAATGGATTTTTTATACAAGGGAGTACTACTCAGACACAAAGAAAGATAAACTTGAGACTTTTATAGGTAAGTGGTTGCAACTTGAAAACATACGTATAAATGCAACAAATCGGATTCCCTTGTGCAAACATTGTATTATCTCCCTGGTATGAGAAAAAGAAAGAATAAATATGTCTTTAAATGTACAGTAGATTCTGTGAAATAGAAAGAAATCATTCAAAAGGAAAAAGGCTGAGTGAAATGGGATAGAATAGAAGGGTAAAAATACAAGTCATTTATATCATTAGCATCTCTTAGTTCATTAAAGTGGAATGAGAAATCTTTATGCCCCTATCTTGTGCTGACTGCAACTTCTTCAAAGATAATAACATGTAATGTATTAACTATTATTACTGTCCTATTATTTAGTCACAAAATTTTGTTTTACCTTTTTTCTTTTTTTATTATTGATGTATTTGGTAGAGGGTCTTGCTATGCAGCTCAGATTCAAAGTGATCCTCCTGTTTCAGTTTCCCCAGTGCTGGGATTATAGGTGTACCACGACCACGCCCCCAGTTTCAGTGGCCGGCTTGGTGGGCTCAGGGTGGGCTGGCATAGCATGTGGTAGTGGGGATCGAATTGGCTCCTTGTGCTTACCAGGCCAGCACTTAGACCACTGAGCTATCTCTCTTATCACCTTTTTGTCTATAAAATAAATTTTTAAATGTTCTTCAAAAAAAATTTTTTTTTTTGGTCTTCTTGTGGTATCTTCAAACCCCTGTTTTCAAATGGGCTTACAGGAAAAAGAAAAAATTTTCACTCCTAACAAGCTAATCCCTGTGTTTGACCACAGGGGAATGTACCCTGCTGCCTTCTTCGTCCTGTCACTCTGTGTGAGTCAGACCTTCCCCTGCTTCAGCAGAGCCCCCAGAGAGCAGGCTGCGCTTTCACTCAGCCGAACAGAAGGTTGTGGAACAGCAGAAGAGAAGAGCATTTTGAGGTCACTGCTGGACATGGCTACAGAAAAGCTCCAGGGAACCCAGCGAGGGCATGTCCATCTGAGGTCCCCTGGGGAAATGCCTATCTAGGCCCCCTTCCTGTCCAGTTCAATTTGACTTCAGAATTGGGTCAAAGATCTCTATGACCCCAAGCATAAGCCCATGCTAAGTGTTCTGTGATGGACAAAGTCTCCTTTCTCCAGGTAAAGGTCCACTTCTGCAATCATTTACTGGTACCAGCACGGCACTACTCTTCCTCAAATGACAGATCGGCAGAGGCACAAACCCGTCCCCCAGCACCCAGAAGCACCATACACCAAGGCAAATAACACTGCACTGAGTTGAGCTACATAACAGAAAGCAACGTCATCACTTGCAGCGACGTGGGTGAATGTGCAGGACATTGTGTGGAGTGAAGTAAGTCGGGCAAAGCAAGGCAAGGGTCACAAGTTCTCACTTCTCCATAGAGAAGCCAAAGAAGCTTCTAGAAGCGCATAGAAGTACAGAAGAGCAGTTACCAGGACCTGGGCAAGGCGGTATGACTACAGGGTGGAGAGAGGATGGTTAATAAATATGAGGTACAGCTGCGTGGGAGGAACAAGTAGAGTTACCAAACACAGTTAACTTCAAAGAGCAGGCAAAAAAAGATTCTGAATTTTCTCAACATCAAGAAATAACAATTGTTTGAGGTGATCACTATGCCAGTGACCCTAACATTACTCATCATATACGTATATTGAAAGTCACTGTGCCCCATAAATGTGTCCTTATGTATAATACTTAAAAATTATTCCAAAAGAATAAGCTTGCTGAAAACGTTGTGATTTAGTTTTTACTACAGAGGCCTGGCTAGATAGATGCCTGGCTGCAGAGGACACATTATTTGAGGGCCTGGGAGGCAGGGCAGACTCTGAAGACAAAGAGCATCTATCTAGTATTTCCAAGAACCTCCCATGAACACTTTCTAGGAGGATGAATAAAGCTTTGGAACTCAGAGTTGCATAATGGGTGTCCATGATTTGGAAGAAAATCATAGGGACAGTAATGGCGCTGACTTTTAGCAAAACCGCCTTCCCCTGCTCTCAGAGTCTGGTCCTCTGTAGAAAACACAGCTACCATGACTGAATCCACACGTGACTCAGATGCTTCAGTTCTGAAGATCCTGACATTTTAGAAAGTACATTGGCCAGCCTGTTTTGATTGCTTTCTTCATGTGAAAAAGTGACAAATGATTTTCTTAATCTATGTCAAAAAAAAATCTCATTCTATTGCTTAGAGAAGTGTAGGGGCCAGAGTTCAATTCCTGGCCCTGCCTGCCATGCCGGCCCTGCTCTCAGATGTGCTGAGCCAACGATGGAGTCTGGGCATGGGGGCGTGCACCTGTAATCCCAGCACTTGGGAGGGAGGAAACAGGAGGATCACTATGAGTCAGAGCGCATAGTGAGATCCTGTGCAAAAAAATAAGCCTTAAGTGTTACTTTAACAGGTAGTAGTTTTGTATACAGATGTAAAAAATGATGTCTGTGTGACAGGACCCCACAGGACCTTGTGCTTTGTGACTGTCTCCAACCAGAGGGAGACATGGAGGTGATGTGGGTGGAAGTCAGATGGGTAGACATGAGATGGGTGGACATGAATCCGGTGGAAGAGATTTGTGCTACATCAGGACCAAAGCAAAAAGACCACCCCGGCCTCTCCCGTGGGACACTGACTCTAAAGCCCATGAGGATGGTGGCGGCTGGGTGAGCACATGGTTCCCCTGTGCCTGGAATAGAGGTGAGGCCCCAACGAACTCTCACTGTAGTGTGAAATAAGTTTGTGCTCTGCATGACACCAGTGCAGGGAACTGTTTTCACTACCTACGTCATAGTCTAACGTATATTCTAACTCTAATACAGTCCATGTGGTAACTACTGACATCTTACTCTGGGTGAAATAAAGTAGAGGCATGGCTAGGATGTGGGTAAACACTTAGTGACCAGCTCTCAGGTGGGTGGAAGGAGTCCCTGGCTTGTAGCTTTTGACTGTGTTATGGTCTAAATACTCTCACCTGGACCAGTTTCAAACGACCAATGTGATATATAGTCTATGTTATAGTATATTAGTATATTATATATCAATATGTGTTAATATATAATATAATTATATATATTATAGTATATTAATATATATGATTATATATTAATATATAGTATATATAATATAGTATATAATATATATTATATCTATAATAGTAGATATATACATATATCCAAACTTATTTCACATTATTGTGAGATATATATTACATATTACATATTATATATTATATATATATATATATATATATATAATATATAGTGCTTTAGTTACCATTTAATACATCTTTTGGTTTAAGGATGATGTGTCGCGCATATAATTTTTCTCACTTAAAGTAATAGGATATAGGGTTCTAATCAACATTTTCTATGTAGAACATGTGATTTTCAGTAATGGACTACTGTCATAAAATGGGAAATGTTGGTATGCAGAGATGGCTCAGCAATCTAAGCTCCTGCACAGGCAAGCACAAGGACCCGGTTACGAGCCCTGGTACCACACACCACAGGAGGTACCAGCCCCACCCACAGGTGCACTGAGCCAGCCACCAAGTCCAGCTGTGGACTTGTAATCCCATTGCTGGGAAGGCTGAAAAACAGGAGGCTCACTACCAGTCTGAGCTGCATAGTGAGACCCTGTACCAAATACGTAAAATAGAATGTTAAAAAGGAGAGGAAATGTTGATTATCCAAGTACTTAAACCTCCAGCTCTGATGAGCTTTAATGCACAGCTTTAGCAGCACCTGTTTTGCCTGCTCAGGGAACTTTGCACCGGATTCTTGGTTCTTAGCTCTGCTCCAGATGGACAGCACTGCTGGAGAGTGAAGACGTGGTCGGTTGAAGCACGTAATTCTTATATTCTTAGTGCAGTTTAAAATGTATGGTACCACATTAGTTACTATCTGTTCTGAGATGAGAAACAGGGTGGAATCTAATTATTCCTGATTCATTGAAGCAAAATAAACTAGTAACCGCTTGGAAATGGTTCCCAGCCCAAGCTACTCCATGTCCTCAGATGTCTTTCCCTTGGACCAAGACTATTGCCCTGTGGCCTTCTCCGTGCTGGTCCCTCAGAATGACACTGGGATGCTCCCTCCATCTCTTCTCAGTACTGATGCATCTTTTCCTTTTGCCTCTGGTAAGGCCAGTCTTTGGAAGAATCAAAAGACCACTTGAATAAGACATACTATCACAATACTGTTCTACCTGTCCACATCTGACACTTTCCTGAGAGAGCTTTCTCTCTTTGGAAATCTGGAATTTTAAAGAATTCCCTGGGAGAAGTCAAACCTTAACTTGTTTAACTCTCAGATCCCTTATAAAAGATTAACACAATTAATCTTTGAAAGCAAAGTCTTGCGGGAAGCAAGTCAATCTTAGGGAAAGGAATATTCTAGAATGTGTGAGCCAAGGCAGATAGGAAGGGACAGAAAAGACCTTTAGCTACTCAAGAGCACTGCCTGAAATTTCCCAGATGTCCTTGGCACTTAACCAACTAGACTGGGCTACTACAACCCTAAGAGGACCCAACCCAGTGCACTCAAGCCTTTTATTTTCTCACATCTGCCACAGGAAAGCGACAGATGATGGCTCTTAAGATGCCATCCCAGCCGGGCGTGGTGGCTCACGCCTGTAATCCCAGCACTTGGGAGGCTGAGGCAGGAGGATTGTTGCGAGTTCAAGACCAGCCTGGGCTACAAAAGTGAGCTCAAGGCCAGCCTCAACTGCATAGCGAGACCCTGTCTCAAAAAAAAAAAAAAGATGCCATCCCAAAGTGTCCCTCCTTACCATGAATTTTGTGATTTCATGGATGAGTAGCACTAAATCTCATTCTCTGATTCATTGCATGCCCTTGTCCAGAAAAATGCAGGCTTTCCTCCCAGCTGCGCTTGGCACAGCCAGCACACAGGCATTATCAAGATCCTGTACCATTCCTGAAGCCCAGGCCTAAGGAATCACGAGCTGCGCTGTAGTAGATTCGATTCCCCAGGTGATTCTGGTGCGTTACGTGTGAGGAGTTGTGTCAGCAGTGCTAAGAAGCTGAGGATGTTTCCAGGGCTGCTGTACCATCCCTTAAGCGAGCATCCGTAGGTGTCTTCACTGGGTGGCCAATAGACATCTGAAAGCTATTAGTGACTACAGAGAACATTCCAGCATTCCTCCAGTACAATGTAAAATTTGACTGGATCTGGAATAGAAATAGAAGTTATTCGGGCATGACTAATGGGCGTCTGAGCATTCTGGTCTGTTTTTAGCAAATGTTTCTCCTCGGTAAATAGCATCACATTCTTTCTGCACTTTTAGTTTGTTTGGGGTTACTAGGGAAGATGTGAACCTCAAGTTATCAGCGTATTAGTTATCCATATGCTGTACCTACAGCCCTTCCTCTGACACTGCTCGTCACTCTGGATATTTTGCTGGTTTACCATTTAGCATGCATTTCATATCTAAGATGCTAATAAAAAAAACTAACTCTGTGAGGCTTGAAGCACCGCATTGTGGTAGAACCATAAAACCTCAGAGTTGTTGCATACAATTCTTCAGAGTATGTCAAACACACCTTCATCTGCTGCTGAAATTCTCCCTGGAGACCCAAGTCGTCTTCCCTCCTGCCACCACCAGCCCGCTGCTATCTCTCCTGGTCTCGAATAACCATAATCAAAAGTTCTCCCTCAAAGTCAGCTAAAACCTGCCGCTCATTGTTCTTGGTAATTATCCATTGCAGTTACTAATTCTGTACCATATTTCTGGTAGCCAGCCGATGTTTTCTTTCTCATTACTAGAACAATTCAGAACCAAGGCTCAGAAATGTAGTAGGGCTCCAAAGGCCACCAAAAAGCACCTGAAGAAGCCAAGACTACAAGGCATTTATTTCTAACTTACAGCTCTACACACTGGACTGCCAAGAAATGCTGCTCTGTAACCAACGCCATGATCATACATAAGCAAAAACACCAGTCCCTGGGAAAGATCATGGATCAGGGTGTGGTGAAAATCCAGAAAGGGCCTCCTCCCTCCCTTCATGGGTCAGACATTTGGCAAACATCCTGGGGTTGGGTCAGATCTGAGGCCAGCAGCCCTGGTGGGGAGCTCATCTGTTCCCACACAGGAGCGCTAGCTCCCTGGAAGCTAGCAATTTTCCTTTGTGAAGTGGGTGTTCCTGGCACTCCACAGAAAGTCCTTCCCCCTGCCCTCTGCACTCTTTCTCTCCACCCCCACGCTCTGCACCCCGGAGCACACTCTCTCCCACTCCTGCATCAATGAAACCCCTCCCTAAGACAAGTTCTGCACACACGTGCACACACACACACACACACACACACACCTTCCTCTGCAAACACACCCACACTTCTCTCAGACACACGCCCAGGCAGTGCTGGGTTTTCGGTCTGCCGCACTCGTTCGTCTCAAAGCACGCACCACCCAACACTTCGCTTCTCAATTCTGCCTCTGTTGTTGTCCTAATTTTCCTGCCCCTCATCCCAGTCCTGTCGCCTTGCTCCCTGGGCCTGGGCTGTGGCACTGTAATCATGTTCTGCACCTTGGCAATCTGTCACAAGCGGGAACGTCGTCAGTCTGCATGTGCCTACCTGCTCTGCAGCAAGGCCAGGAGGGCGAGAAGGAGCTGGGAGGCAGTGCTATTTCTGGAAACTGCAGGAACTCTCATTTTCCCTCCTTAAATTCCTCAGGGAACCTCTCCAGCTCTCGCTCCTGCTTCCCTCTAGCTCCGGCAACTGTCCTCTCATCCATGTTTCACCTTCTCCTTGTGGGGTCCCTCTGCATCTGGCCACCATCCCAGGTTCCTCTAGGCCAGGGGACCCCACAGAGGATATGAAGGGCAATGAAAAAGGGCAAAAAAACTGTTCAACCAGAACATTTATCTATCTATCTATCTATCTATCTATCTATCTATCTACCTATCTATCTACCTATCTGTCTACCTATCTATCTACCTATCTATCTATGGCTGGCTCAACCTGCCCTGGGGGTGGGGCTGGTGTGGCATGTGGTGCTGGGCATGGAGCCACAGTCCCTGAGGGTGGCTAAGCCTTCCTAAGCAGGTGCTTTAGACCATTGAACCCTCTCGCCGGCCCTTAAGCAGAGCCTTTGATCATTTAATGCACACTCGGCTTCATCTATGCCCATATAACTTGGGGCAGTGCCAAAGCAGCGTAATACAGGTTCTGTCGCCTTTCTAGCTTTTCCGTGCCCACAAGACCTGCTAACTACACTGGTGATCTTGGGAAAATGTTTTGCCAAAGTAGTTTGTGTTTCTTTTTATCCTAAGCAAGGAGGATGATACTTTAGCTAAATAAATTTCAGGCGCACTGAGTGGCCTCCATTCCTTCCATTCTGACAATCCATGAATTTTAATAATTGCTGGTATTTACATGAAGGAAAGGTTAAGTATATTCTACAAAATTGCTTTGGATGCTAAACAAACAAGATAGGTACTGTTTTGATCACTGAAAGTTTGCCATCTAAGCAAATCACATCAATTGGACAAAAAAATCTGAGTAGCCAGAAGCAACTTTAATTATTTTTTTCTAATGGTAAAAGAAAAGGTCAATGAGTCCCCACTTTATGAAGAGTGAAGTTCTAACACAAATGTCTGCCCTTTAAGATCCTAAAGGTCTTAGTTCAGTGGCCATTTTCAGTGCTTCCCATTTCCCCCACAAATACAGCAGCCTCGCCACTGGTGTCGTCAGCGACACATTTGTGATTCCCAGCAAAAGCTCAGGGTCAGAATGCAGTCATTTCTGCCTTGCCTTCTTCGCAGTTCCGGCCCAGTGCTTCACACGTGATGCTGTACTGGCTACATAGACATTTTAAAATTTTTATTTTTATTAGCACAAGTTTATAGTATATAGTGATTTCATTCCTCACAGGAAGTTGGTTCGTGTCCGTAACGTATCTTAATTCTTTTCACAACCTTTTCCTCCCCTACCCACTTCTCTCTCCGTTTTTTAGGCCCCTTCCCTTTTGCAAAAGATTTCTCTGCTTCTCATTATCCATCTTTTATTTCGCTCTTTAATTTATTTATATGTTGGATTTCTCATATAAGAGAAACTATGTGATATTTAAGCTATGTGACACTTGTATGTCTCGTTCATTTGCTGAAGGTAAGCTGCATGAGAATCAGGCAGTCATAAATAGAACAGAGCTTAGAAATTGTTCAGCTCGCCAAATGAAGAATAGGTGTGTCCTCTTGGCTTATAAAGTGCCTGCTCTAGCTCCGCATGGAACGGTCCCCTGTCAGGATCCCTGCTCATGAGCAGTGTTTTCTGGTTGCCATAACTGCCGACAACCTCGGTGTACTTCATGGCTCTCGGAAGTGCTTCTTGAACCTCACATGTCCAGGCCTCACGGCTTGTCTGACTGGGTTTCACCAGAGACTCACAGGTTGCTATCACCACCTGTTTCCAAAACACACAGGCAACAGATGAGGGTGGCACAAGCGGAGACTGGAATCAGACCCCCCATGAGCTGGTTAGTACACCCGTGTTCAGGAGCGCATCAAGACGCCTATGCTTTATGAATTTCCTGTCTTCTATCTCCCTCATTTCTTTTAATGCTTCATTCCATTTTGCTTCCTGTTTTATCTAGAAGGAAAAAAAATGCCTTAGTTTACCAACTCCCTTCTGTCAAAAAACCTTGAAAGCTGGCTCTAGGTCTACAAACCATTGTTTCCAGTTCCAGGGTTTAAATAATGTGAATCTCTAAGTCACGAACACTACCCACGTCAGAAAGGTGTCAGTACTTTTCCCATGGCAATGAGCATCAGAAAAGGTAAGCCAGAAACATAAACAAAACAAGCCTCTTCACATTTGTGAGTAGAGGTCACTAAAATTCAGAGGTGATCCTAAAACTCAGTTATGTAAGAGAACACCTTTGAATTAATCTATCAGACCACTTTTTTAGTAGCCAGTTGGGGATAGTAACAAGTGAGAGAACAGCTCATGGTAACAGTAAAGGAGAAAAATCAATTTTTTTTCTTTTTTTGAGACAGGGTCTCACTATGCAGTTTAAGCTGGCCATGAGCTCGCTTTTGTAGCCCAGGCTGGTCTTGAACTCACACTGATCCTCCTGCCTCAGCCTCCCGAGTGCTGGGATTACAGGCATGCACCACCAGGCCCAGCTGAAAAAAAATGATTTTTGAGCACTCTGCAAGCTGGACAATCAGGTCATGAGCAAATGAAAGATTTTTTTTAAAGTTATACTTTTTAACCATTAGGATTATAGTACAAGGAAATCTTTAGTAAAACAAAAATAGACATATTTTATGAAGCAAAGCATCACATAAGATACTTCAGATTTTGGAATACAAATAATTACAATTGAGCAAAGCTCTGTGGAGCTGGGGGTGGGAGGGAAGAAGAACTGTTTGTGGAAGCTGGTAGGGCACCAAGCTCCGGAAGCCAGTGCAGAAAGACGGCACAGAAAGTAGGTTGAAAGAAGCCTGGGCCTGGGAGGAGGGTGAGGGCCAGGGAGGCTGGCGGCCACAGCCAACAAGAATAGGGATTCTTTCAGAGGCAGAGAAATGAAAATGCTCTACAGTGGACAGCGTGAGTGAGTCACAGCTGCGGGTATACCAGAGGCCTTTGCATCACACACTTTCCAGAGCTGAATTTTGCTCTGTGAGTCCTATCTTGATAAAGTGGCTAAAAGAGATACAGAGACAGAATGAGTTCATGTTGGAGTTTGAGAATTTCCTGAATCTAATGGAACTCGTTCTAATCTGACTCATTCCCCTTTGGTTTTGAAACCACTTTTTCCTTTCATAAGCACAAAGCCTTCATGGCTCTCCCATGCATTGTAGCCAAGAAAAATAAAAAAGGTACTTGAGTTCATAAGCTTTCTAGAGAGCAAGCAGGGACTTGAATCGCAAGCTACTGTACCTTTGGCTCAACTTATTTCTGTTTATTTTGCAGCACATTTAATAAGAAAATAAAGGCTTTGCTTTAAGAGTATATGTGAAGTTCATACTCATTCTGAAGCAATTTCTACAATGTGGTAACAATAACAAATAAAATGAGGCCATAAAGTTCTAAAGTCAAGGAAAAGAGATAAAGATAGAGCAAAACATTAGGTGTGATCCCAGCTCTGTAATGTCCTAGTTGAAAGTCATAAGGTAGAACACTAGCCTTATGGGGGTGTTCTGTGTGTGAATTTGTTTTTCTCTGTTATAAAATGGAGGGTTTTAAGATTTATTTATTTATTTAGTGTTTCACAACCTTTGCTTGTTTATTCACTCATTTTTATGGCCGGCTCAGCCCGCCCTGAGGGCAGGGCTGGCGCAGCATGTGGTGCCTGGGATAGAACCACGGTCCCTGAAGCCACCCAAGCTTTCCCAAGCAGGCGCTTTAGACCACTGAGCCATTCTGCCGGGCCCTGGAGGGTTTTTATAATACAAGGTATTAGCAAAATATACGGCGAGCATTTGTTTTGAAACAATTTATTACAATAAAAGATACATTGGCATTGGCCCTTCTGTGCTTCCATGCATTGCCTTGCCCTGGCCACTTTTTGAAGCAGCTCTGGAAGTCCTCTTTCATGAGTGTCTTTCCTTTTGCTGTAGTGGCAGCTTCGGTATCCTGAACTAACTCAAAATATTTACCTTTCACCATCATCGTGGCTCTCAGGAGAAGCCTGAAGTTGTACAGTGACATATCTGTTGAATAAAGTGGCTGACTGAAATGGCCCTACTGGAAGTGATGCATGACACAGATAGGCGCCATGATGGAAGATGGAACCGTTTGCCTGTTTGCCAGACCACATGGTTTGTTAAACAATATGATGCATTGTTATGAAATTCCCAATTCACTCTTTGTTCCTGGGTACAAACTCAGCTTGGCCAGTCCCACCAAGGTCAAGGACACAATCAGCACCACCTGAGATCTTGACTTACTGGCTTTCCTCGCATGAGGAGAACTGGGTGATTTTCCACTGGGAACTCTGAACCTTGATCTCAGGGTCATAACCATGGACTCGAGGAGATAGCTCAGTGGCTTAAGTGCCTGCTTGACAAGCATAAGGTCCTGAATTTGATCCCTAGTTTAAAAAAGCAAAGAAAAAGCTGAAATGCAAAGCATCATGATTTAGCAGCTCCAATGAAATGGGCAAATGCTGCTGCTTTTGTGCCAGTCAAAACACACGGAATAAATTTTGGATTTGCTTCACGTTCATATCTGTTGTTATAACGCATTGCATGGAATTCTAGTTGGAACTTGTCATACATTGTTACTAAGGGTCAAGGTACTACTTTTTTATGTATTTAGTACAGGGTCTATAGTGTCTCGCTACACAGATTGGACTTGTAGTGATCCTTCTCTTTTCAGCTTCTCAAGCACTGGGATTACAGGTGCGTGCCACCACGCCCAGTCTCAATCACCCTCTAAGCATGTCCTGGGGGCGGGGCTGGCAGGGCACACTGGGGATTGAACCTCAGTCTGTGCACCTGCCTAAGCTGAGTTATCTGGCTGGTCCTAATATACTACCTCTTGTACTGAAGGTCTCTGTCTTTCCATTAGAGGGCATGTGATAGTAGAACTCACCCTCTGCATATATTACACTGTGTACTGTTGTCCTTCACTGTCCTCGGGGGATGCTTTCCAAGACCTCTAGCTGGTACCCAGGTGAGTGAGTACCAGTCCCTCCCTACACATGCCATACGTTCATCGTATACTTTTTTTTTTTTTTTTTTTTTTTTTTTTTTTTTTTTTTTTTTTTTTTTTTTTTTTTTTTTTTTTTTTTTTTTTTTTTGAGACAGGGTCTCACTGTGCAGTTCAGGCTGACCTTGAGCTCACTTTTGTAGCCCAGGCTGGTCTCGAACTCTCACTGATCGTTCTGCCTCAGCCTCCCGAGTGCTGGGATTACAGGCGTGCGCCACCACACCCGGCTCATCGTATACTTATATACCTATGATAGCATTTATTCTATAGCACCATCATCAGCATCGCTCCTCTTGCATTGTAGAGCTATTATTAAGAAAGTTAAAGTTTCTGTGAAGAAAAGCAAAGCAATGAGGAGAAGGTCACTGTGACAAGACCCTACGAGGTGAGAATAGGAATGTCACATATACAGCATGGGTACTCTGGGCAGAGGGTTTGTGCTTGTCTTGGAAGGGACAAGGCAGGACAAGCACAAGATTTTGCTACTCAGAACACACAATAAGAAACCTATGAATTGCTTAATTCTGGAATCCTCCACTTAATATTTTTATACCATAGACCATAAAGCCACATAAAAGGAAAGACCACTATTTCTGAAGATGGATAATAAGGTGTACAGATGTCTAATACAAAAGAGATATTAAATGAATGATAATTATTTACTGTGAAGGACACATACTGAGGCTCTACCGTTGGTCCAGTATCTTATGCATATTACGTTAATCTCCACACAATCTCCTCAGCATGAGTAAGCGAGCTTATGTTGCAATAACAGACAATGAGAGCAGCTTTAAGAAGCCCCAAGACTTTCATTTGCAAACCCACCCATCCTGGCTGGCTTGCGGCACTGCCTGTGCTGGCCTGACTCTAGGACTCAGGTTCAGAGAGTAGGCGTAGCCTGCCCATTTCCAGTCGCATGGTGGAGGGAAAAGAAAGTGACCAGTTGTACACAGACTTTCATGACATGTGTCTGGGAATGACACCTTATTTCTACTTCTCTTTCCTTAGCTAAAACAAGGCTGGTCTTACCTATATTGGGGGAGAAGGGAATCATATTTCTCACATGCATAGAAGATGGGAAAATGATCATTGTCAACAGCCCTAGCAATTACCACATAAGCTTATGAGGGAGGTCTTTGTAGTCTCAATTTTAAAATAAGGAATAAGCAGCAACCTACTTTCTGGGCCTCCTCCCGCCCTTCAAAGACAGCTTTTTTTTTTTTTTTCTCTCAATAAATTCTTCTTACTCTTAACTTCCATTGCTCCTAGAATTTGTTCCTCAGTTTAGGGAACACAAACGCAGCTCTGGCTGTCTAGCAGGTTGTGAGTTTTCCCCTATGTCACAGCCTCACTCTGCAGAGCCTATTTCTCATCTACGCTTCACTTTTACTTCCTCAAAGTCATTTTGTTACTATTTAAAAATAAAACAAAGTAAGGAATAAATGAGGCATCGGAGGCACAAATGCTTGCTCATGGCTAAGAAGCATCACAATAAGGGATTCAGACTCAAGGCCTGAGTTGTTGCATGTGATTTCCAGCCAGACTCTGAAAACTGAAGCTATTCTACCTACAAGGCCATGTGGCCATGTCTCCTACTCCACATTTGTAGACAAATGTGCACATTTTCTTTGGGAACAGATTGGGAGCAGCCTTCTCAGAAGCCAATTTTGGAACAAAAACGTTAAGAATCATAAAATGTTCACACACCCTTTGACCTAGTAAGCCGGCTTCTGGGAATCTATCCTAAGAGAATCTTCCCCAAAAGATTAAAAAAATATTGTCCATGAAAAGTTCTATTGTGATGTTGTTTTTAACAAGGAAAGCACTGGAAAGAATTCCACACTTTCAACAAGAGGATGAGCTATAATTGATTCATCATATCCTCAATGATTGTAATTCCAGCACATTATGATAATTATGAAGACCTTGTGGTAATGTATAACAAAAAATTCTACTTGATATAAAGTTAAATAAAAAACATAATGAAAGTGATTTTATAACATTGCAAGAATGTGATACATTTTGTGGCAAAGACCACAAACCTACCCCATAGGCTGTTCATTCTTTCCTTGTTTTGGTAACAGAGCCCTCATGTCACTCCCTGCTGGTCACAAGGACACTTGGGCACATCTCTAAGCCTCCTTTGCATTTAGGCATTGTTGCCACATAACTCAGTTCTTGGTCACAGAACATAAACTGAAGGAATGTGTGTTATTTTCCATTTCATCCAGAAAAACCATGAGGCGCATGTTGTATACCTTATGACTCCCTCTTTCAAGAAAGAAAAATCATGGATTTCCAAAACATTTGTCTTAGGACCAAAGATGAAAACCACAAATTATGAAAACAGTCATTTTCCCCTTTTTTTATAAAACTTGCTTAATCCAGTTTTTATTACTTTTTAAAAGTCTTTAACTATAATTTTAATGCAACTAGTTATCAAACTTTATCCTCAATATTGCTTTTTTTTTTTTTTTTTTTGAAGGGATGGGGCTAGGTTTGCACTCTACCACTGAGCTAACACCCTCGCACATTCCTGAAAGGAATATACAGCCTCTCATATCTGTGGAGGTATTTAAGCAAAATTTATTTTTAAAACCCAAGAAGTAATAGAAAAGCACATAGAAATGACATTTCTGCCCCAGTCTGGTCAATTTTATCTTTCAGAGTGGCCAGAAATTGTCAGAGAAAATAATGGAGAAGGAGCCGGGCATGGTGGCGCACGCCCATAATGGTAGCACTTGGGAGGCTGAGGCAGGAGGATCGGTGAGAGTTCGAGACCAGCCTGGGCTACAGAACTGAGCTCAAGGCCAGCCTGAACTGTACAGCAAGACCCTGTCTCAAAAAGACAAAAATAATAATAATAATAAATAATGGAGAAGGGCTCTAGGCCAGGCTTCTTGTAGGCTGGGGATAGAGAAAGGCAGCAAAAGGATGCTTCCAGCCCCAACCCTGTGTGTGGGGGGGGGGTGGGGTGCATGTGTGTGTTATCAGTATTCACCTACTAAAGAGAAGTGGGAAAAAGCGAGAATGCATTATCATTCAATTTTACCAAAACCTAATTTCTTTTCCTTTCATAAAGCACTATGGAATATAACATCTATTAGCTCAAGTAGAATTCTGTGATTTGACTTTGGGAATCACGATTTTTTCTTTTGAGTGGGGGAAATGCAGTCCAGGAACATGAATCCAGGACCTTATGCATGTTAGGAAAACACTCTACTATTGAGCTACATCTCCAGCCTTAAAATTACCTACAAATGCAAAGGTGAAAAATATTTCATGCCCACTAATGATTACTTATTTTTAAATTGACAGATACTAATTGTGCATATTTATGGAGTACAACCTGATACTTCAGCACATGGATATGTTACATAGTCATCAACTGAGGATATTTACGTCACTTACCAACTCAAAGCTCATTTCAAATCTAATTTATCATTTCTTTATGATTGGAAATAATGAACAAAAAAATCAAATTGTCATGGCTATGACTTTCAAAAGAAAAGTTTTAATTCAAGAAAAGATATATCAATAGCTAATATTTGTTGAATACTTACAGCATGCCAGACTGTTATGGTTTGCATCTAGTTGTCCCCTACGAGAGTCTCATGTGATCATGGGGCAGACTTCCAGAGGTTGAGATTACCGCATGGTCCGCTGGGATCATGGGTCTTAGTACTGCTGGGATTATGGGAGTGAGTACTACACCCTGCCAGGGGCATATAACCAGAATGCAATTTAAGGGAGACAGACTTCCTCTCTGCCGCCACTGTTACCACCACTCCTTTACTTTTGCTCTCTTGCTCTTTGCCACCGCCAGGAAAGGCTGCCCTCTGCCCTGTTCCACTCTGCCTTGGCACCAGCTGAGTGTAGACTGAAACCTCCATTAACTGTCAGCTAAATAAACCTGTCCTGCCTTCATGTTGGGTGTCAGATATCTGTCCCAGCAATGAGAGATGAGTAACTGAGACAGGCAATATTTTAAATACTTTACATATAGTAACTAATTTAGTCTTTCAAAATCCTATTAAATGGATATAATTATTATTATCATCATCTTTTTCAAAACAGAAAATTAAGTCTCAGGGTATATTTTCCTGCATTCATACAGCTAATAAATAAATGGACACCAGGCAGTGTCAAAATCTCAGTTATTTCCTATCTGCACTCCATTAAATACAAATTAAGTCTGGTGAAAATATGTAATCAAGGTTCCAGATAATGAATTTGCTAATTGGATGTTACTTAATGCCAATATTAGACCAACAGTATACATAAGCTAACTGACAGATTTATTTTGTTTGAACTGAATAGCATGACAGTTACTAAAACATATAAAGCCTGCTGGTTGCCTAACACACAGCCACTCTCTCCCCTTCTCTCACTAGAACTTCTATTTTAAGTTAATGGCACCCAGATAACAGCACCATCTCCTACAGTGGTACCCAGATGATGAGACCATCTCGGAGCTATGGGGAGTGTCCTCATGCTAAGATCCCCATGACAGTTACATGGCACTTGAAGTTCCTGGGGGAAGGATCGTAAGACAATAGAAAAATAAAGACAAGAGACAAAAGTTAAAGTCAAGTGGAGTCCTCTCCTTCCTGAGGGGAGGAAAGGAACTGCTCAGCCACCACAGGGCGTTTATTTTTACACTTGACAGGTTGGTGTCACACGACACCACTTTGCCTGGCAACGGATTGCTTGGATTATCTTGGGCCTTGGTGTTTTCTGGACAGAAGCAGCTACTTCACGGCGATTGCCCCAGGTATTCTTTGTTCTTGGACCTGCCTCCCCTTGCCCCAACGCATGTGACCAACTTCCAGCTTTAGCCACTCCCCACAGGAAGCTTGGCGGTTGCTTCCTGGGGAGTCTTCTCTCTAGGGAGATTTCTCACTTTTCCCCATTTGGACCTTTGAAGGACAAATATCCCGGCTTGTGCTTCCTGAGACGGAGACTCACATCTTAATCAGTGCAAGAGCAAAAGCTGAAAAACAGCTGGGATCTTTGGTGAGGGTGAAGCCACCATGCTAGGACCAGGCTGGCTTTCTCCAGAGTTCTATTTATAGAAGAGGGTGATGATCTAATTGTTTAAACTCCTATCTCACTTATAAGTTCCTTGTAGCTGAACTTCTTACAAACTTCTGATAAGCCTAACATCACATAATTTTCATTCAGATTTGGGGACATAAAAAAATCATTCACAGACATGCAAGTTTAACTATAGCTGTCTTCCCTTTCCTTTTTCACCCACACCAGAGATCCTAAAATGCACACATGTGTGAGTTGTCTAAATAAAATAGTATAATGTGTGCATAGAACCTATTGATACCCTCCCATAGACTTCAAATCGTATCATCCACTACTCAGATTCCTGACACAAATGTTATGCAAAGAGTCATTGTACTGTGTTCTTTACAGAACAATTACAAGAGGGAATAGCTGTACAGGCTCAGATTTTTTTTTTTTTTTTTCTGAATGTTTTTGATCTATAGCAAATCTATGAACACAGAGGGCTGACTGCACTTTCATTGTAAATTTAATAAATAAAAACTGAGAAAGACTAAGAGACTGTGAATCCTCATAAACCATAGTTTTGTTTTGTTTTTTATGTATTTAGGATAGGGTCTACAGGGTCTCACTACATAGATGGGACTCCCAAGTGCTGGGAGTACAGGTGCACGGCACCACAACCAGTCTCAGCCACTGTCTCAGTGTACCCCGGGGACGGGGCCAGCATGGCACACCAGGGATCTAACCTGGCCACCGTGCTCTCTCTGCCTAAGCTGGTGCTTTAGTCCCCTGAGCTACCTGGTTGGCCCTATAGGTCACAGTTTTTGTAGCACTTAGACAAGGAAGTGCCTTCATCCTTTTCTATGACATGACACTCACAGGAAATCATGGGAACTACACAGTGCTGGGTAAAGAAGTTGGTCTGCTCTTTTTAGAGTCTATTAAGCCAGGGGACTCCAGGTGCTATAGGGCTCAGTTCAAGTCCCTCACTTATAACAGCCCAGCTTCAGCAGCAACCTCACATGGGTGGACAGGTTGAAACCCTTATTAGAGCATATTTGAATGAGGACTGGGTGCAATGACACACACCTGTAATCCCAGCATGTGGGAGGCTGAAGCAGAGGGTCAGTGTGAGTTCAAGACCAGCCTGGGCTACAAAAGTGACCTCAAGGCCAGCCGGAACTGCATAGTGAGACCCTGCCTCAAAAAAAAAGAAAAAATATATTTGAATGAGGAACTCCTCAAAATTCATTTAAGCTTGAGGAAAGTCAAGAAAATAAACTGTTGAACTTTTGTGGGGGGCCAGCAGATGGGAAAGGGGTCTCTCTGCAAGGCTAGTGTTCAATTACATAGAATGTTTCTTATTTTACATGAGAGATTTCAAAATTGACTTCAATATTCACATGCGTACCAAGTATTTCTTCCATACATGAGATGTGAAAGGAGGGTTCTTGTGATTTAGGAACAGAGACTTCAAACAATGAGTGTCAACTACGGACAGCCAGGTCTTCCTTGTCTGAAGAAATAAGGGAAACTCATTGATGGTATTTAATCCACCAGGAGCTTCCAAAGGTGTTTCCCCATTTTCTCCTTTCCCTCCATGATGAAGATGATGATTTTAAAGATTACAAAGCTGAAAAGAGCTGGGCTTAAGTCAAAACCAAAGCACTTCTTAGGTGCTCACATGCCTGGATGTGGTCAGTTATATGGAACCAAAGTTTCACAATGGTTACAGTGAAGATCCCTGTCCTGAAACCCACCCCCCTCCAACAAAGACTTTCAAGCTATCCCCTATTTAGCTTTTAGGACAGTTTTCTGCATACATCAAAAGTAATACACCTATCTTGGTATGTTTCCCCATACAGTGGCTTATATCCTCATACAAGTTATAAATGTATAAAATTTCAAAGGTCATATCAGTCTTCAGGGGCTGGAAGAAAAAATATGGCCTATTTTTCTTTTTTATATTTTAGAGAAGGGTCTACAGGGTGTTCACTACTAGGTCAGAGTCATAGTGATTTGCCTGTTTATAGCCTCCCAAGAGCTGAGATTACAGGCATGCACCACCATGCCCAATCTCCATTGCCATCCCAGTGTGCCCCGGGGCTGGGCTGGCACGGCAGGCCCAGAAGTCGAACCCCTGGCCTCAGCTCCTGCTTGCAGGTGCTTTAATCCACTGAGCTATTTGGCCAGACCTTATTTTTCAGAACTGTATATAGCAGTTCTATATCCACAGTCAACTCTCTCTGGTATTTAGCACCACCTTTCTAGCAACTGTTTCCTGGTGTTTTCAGTTCCAAATTTTATCTGTAACTCCTTTTTATGCAGGAGACGGATTTAGTCTTGTATCCTCCTCTTGTTCTCCCAATATACTTGCATGACAATGTTTTTCTCAAGTTACTCAGATTTTATGTATTGTCCTTAAGGTAATATAAATACTACTCAAGGCTGAGGCACATGGTATTATTAAATTAATTTTCCTGGTATAATTTCCTGTTTTCCCCAGGGCTGATATTTGTCTCATGATATTTGTTTGCTTAATTTTCCATATATCCTTCACAAACTCATACCCTATCCTCTGCCACAAATGTCAGTACCATCTTTCTATGTTTAGATTCGTGGAGTATAATACACATTTTTCTTTTCTTGGAGACATCCTTACTGGCTTCCTGTGCCCTCCAGAGTGAATTTGAATTTGTTGCATTCTAGGCTTCTTTCAGAGCTGCTATGCTCAAAGTACCTTCACGATGACCACACAAATTCTCCTTTCCTCTCCACTGTGATCCCCTCCTTTGGGGGTCTGATGCCTTTGTCTCTCTTGTGTTTCTCTTGTGCTTTTCTCTAGCTCATACCCTGCAGTAACTTTTTATAAAAGGCTACAACGGTCTTACCTTCCCTCAGTTCTTCTGTGTCTGAAGATACCTTTAGTCTGCTCTCATGCTTTATTGATAGTTTGGCTGGGTATTGAATTGTAGGTTTAAAAAAAACTGTCTCCCACAATTCTGCAGGCATGTGCTTTGTTTTCTCTAGGCTAGCACTGTAATTGAGAAGTAGTTTTGTTCCTATTTTTAGTGTAACACTCATTCCTTCTGCTTTTCCTGAAGCTGTAGAAATTCACCTATGATTCCCAGTGGCCTAAGACTTCTCAGTCGGATGCCTTAGTGTGGCCCCTTTTCTATTTCCTCCAATAAGTACTGCACTTGGCAGCCACTTTCAATTTTGAGTTGTGTGATCTCCTGTCTACAAGCTCTTCTTGACTCTTTCCCCTCATTTCTCTGCTCTTTCTGAATCTCTATCTTGTCAGATATTGTACTACCTGGGTTGATGCTTTAAGTCTCATGTATTTTCTTTGTTAATGTTCATCTGCTTATGTATTCTATTTTTAGGTTATCTTTAACTGTATCTTTTAGTCCTGCTGTTTAAACATTAAAAAATTATATGTTTAGTCTTAAAAAGTTCTCTCTGCTTTCCTAGTAGGGTTTTTTTTTTTTTAACTGTAGTATTTTGCCTTTATTTTATAGATTTAAATTTTATCATTTTTAGCCTATAATAATACTTAAACAGTTTCTGTTGTTCTCTGTAGTTTGTTCTTACATTCAGTTGTCTGTTTCCCATGGTGAGTCTCTATTTTAGATTGGAAGTGTGCTTTACCTGCCTGGTGGTCTTTTTTTTGTCCATTCCTTTTGTGTATGGGTCCTACTCAGTGGATAAAGGGCTGCATGTTGTTGGGAGCTTTACAAACTATGGGTTTCACTTTTGGATAGGAAATACTTTACGTCTTCTGTAGGTCTGTTTCATTTTTCCAAAAATAAAATATAATTTTTTGTTCATAAAAGTGACTTGAACATTTTTGACAGTAAAAAATTATATTCCATCCATTCCTAGTTGATACACTTACCTGTGGGTATGTGTATATATGCAAAAAGATATGCACCTTAATATACACAAAACCTTTCTTGAAACAGGATTTACTTTGCATTTATGAGTGTGATCTTTCTCTGTCCAGTTTGTAGAGTTTTGTTTCCTTTCACGTTTCTCATGACCCTCGTGTGGCACCTACTGGGTCCTCTGCCATGAAGAGATTCAGCACCCGCCCTGCTGGGTGCATGTACAGTTGTCAGCCCAGCCAGGACTTCCTGATGTAGAGCGGTGCTGCTCAGGATCTCCCACCTGTAGCCATATCCATGGAGGAAGGTGTGTTCGTTTTCCGGGGCTGCCATAAGAAGACAGTGCAGGCGTGGGGCTTAAATCATCAAAGTTATTTGCTCACAGTTACGGCGGCTGAACATCTAAGGCGGGAGTTCGGCGGGTCTTGCAGGCGGCACTGGCTCACCGCTTGCTCACAGGGTCTGTCCCTGCGCACGCGCATGGGCCTAGGATGCTTTGTGTTCCTCACAGTTTCCAGCCTTTTAGGATTAGGGCACCACATTAAACAGCTTAATTTTAACTTTATGGCCATTTTAAGGGTTTTTTTTTTTTCTCCCCCCAAATAGGGTACTGGGCCTGGGGGGACTTTGAGGGACACACGAGGGTACAGTAGGGATAAAAACCCCAGCCACCTTGGCCTTGATTGGCTCAGCTCTGAGGAGCACTGCATTCAGGGGTCCAGTGCTGACCAAAGTGGCAGGCCTTGCAGCACAGCTTTGCTTCACCCTTTGCCCAATCCTGTAGGCTTCTATAAACGTCTGTCCCAAGGGGGGCTCTGCTAGCCATCCTGAACTCTCAACTCTGCCTCCAAGTCTGCTTCCTGGGGAACTGGACCCCTGCAAATGTGGATTTTGACCCATCAAACTAATCTCACAGCCTGCTCATCGTAACTGATTTTGTAATTCACAGCGTGGAAAACACTGTCCTAGGGACCTTTGCCTAAGGACAGAGCTTGGTTGTGTAGCCAGGGAAACAGCATTCCCTGTGTGGCCAGCCATCGCTGTGCAGGCTTGCTTCCCTTGCTTACGCCCACACGCATTCTCTCTTTCCTGTCAGGCCTTTCCTGCTGGGCGTTTCCTGAGAATACACTTCCGTCGCCCCTGGCACCAGTGGGTGCAGCCTGGCTGCCGGTTTTCGGTACCTGGAGCACAAGAACGATTGACTGTTCTGTACGTAAGGTTTCAGCTTTTCTCAAACTTTCTACCTGCACCTTAGCAGGTTCCTCTGCCAAAACCCATGACTTCAAATCCTGAGCTTCTTTTGGATTCTTTATAGTCAAATTCTGGCTTATGTCAACTCCATACTGTTTAGGTTTGTGCTTTCCCATTAGGAATGCTAACCTTCCTCCTAACAGATATGTTGTAGTGGTCATTTTTTGTTGCTATAGCAAAATACCTGAGGTTTAGTAATACATAAAGAAAATAGGTTTGTTTAGCTCATAGCTCTGGAAGTTCAAGGGCATGGTGATGGCTGGAGCAAGGGCTTCCTAGCTACTTTCCAGGGGGCAGATGGGGGCCTGGCATGAACGAGTGAGAGGAGGAAAGATCACACGGGTACTCAGGGAGGGTCAGGCTTAATCTCCTATAGCACCTCACATGGGAACTGACTAGGCTCCCATGAGACCTGCATTAATTGCATCCCAAGGCAGTGCCCCAGGGCCCCAGGCGCCTCCTAATCTGCCTCTCAGGGGTACAACGAGCTCCTAACATCACCCCCTGAAGACCAAGCTTCCAACACCTGAAATTCAGGAGTAGAAATACAAACCACCCCCAAGCCACAGCACGCTTGGTTCACTGCTTCTCCCGTTCTGTTTTCTTTTTTTTTAGGGAAGGGCCTACAGGGTGTTCAGGGTCTCACTACTGGATTCGACTCGTAGTAATCGCCTGTTTTCAGCTAATCACCTGTTTTCAGCCTCCCAAGAGCTAGGATTACAGGCACACACCACCATGCCCAATCTCAATTGCCATCACTGCAAGCCCTGGGGGTGGGGCCAGCACTGCAGGTCTAAGGATCGAACACCAACCCCTGCGCCTGCTGGCGGGTGCTTTCATTTGCTGCGCGATTTGGCCAACCCTCGGTTCGCCCATTCATAAGTCCTTTCCTCATCTAACAAGGGGTCAGTTATGCTCATGCTCCTCCTGCCATCTTTGGCTAGAAGCTGGCTGAAGCCTGTGGCACCCCTGTCACCGCTGTAGCTGTGAAGTGGGGCAGCGGGGATTTGTTTCTTGCTTTTGTACCTTCCTTGCACATTATTTTATATGGGGAGATTTTTATATAAAGAGCTCTGTTTCTATGAAGATATAAAGTTAAATTATAACAGAGACCTGCCGTGGAAGTATTGATGAGCCAGTGATACAAGATGGAAAGTGATAAAATGCATGCAAGCAGATCAAGTGTTGCAGACATTTAAGGAAAAAGGAGTTATATTCAAAATAAAGAGCAGAAGACTGGTGGGTCTAAAATGGAATAAAATTGGTCTTAGAGTTTAGAGCCAGCAAGAGAAATTACTAGAAATATAAAACAGTTTTCTACTTATGTGTTGAGTGTTACTACACTGTACCTGGGACAGATAACGGAAACAAAAATGGTCTCTGCTCTCCCTGGAAGAGTTCTTGCCAATTATGACCGAGACAGCAACACAATGGAACAATATACACATAAACAGTAACCCATCACACACTTTAAACTTCACTTTTTTTTTTCAAGAGTAGATTTGCAATATTGCAGAGTTGATTTTGCTCACACCATATAATCTAAGCTCTTCAAGAAGATAAAAATAGTTGCCCTGAATGGCAAGAAACTGCAGCAAAGTCTTTTTAATTCTTCATACTTTAAATACCAAGGGGTTCAGGAAAGCATCTGTCCTTCTGGAATGTTAGGCATAGCAACATCAGGGTGATTTGGGGAAGGTTTCACTAGTCGCCTTAAAAATGCGTTGAAACAGCTGAGGCAGGCCAAGGGGGCGGGGGCTGGCAGGGCTGCAGCGAGTGGGCTGCTCCTCCTCGCTGGTGTTGGCTCTGGAATCTCTCTGGCATAATTCGCAGCCAATTAATCTTGTCAGGCAGCCTGTAATGCCAGCTACAGCTCAGGCCTCATCATTCCACATAACCACCCCAGCAGCCACTGTCTCACTGGGGGTGCCATTCACCTCAAAATCTTAGTGACACATTTTAGAGCAGACAAAAGATAGGGCACTTGTTCTCCAGGAAAGAGGTCGCAGCCCTCAGAGGGTAGATGTATTATGATAGTTTTCAAAACAAGAAAATGCAATCTTTGTGTGAAAGAGCTTTGAAAAACAGTACTTAATAAAATAACTGTTTTTCAATATCCATTGTGCTTAGAGCTTGTTAATGAAGAAGAAAAAATTGGTCATGAGCAGCAGAAAAAAACTCACCTCCCCATCCCCAGGCAGTGTGGCGCTCTGTTAAGCGGCGGCCACACGAAGGTGTCTACCTGTGAAAGGAGGGAAGAGGAGTGGGTGGTCTGTAGGAGAACTCTGCAGAAGGTGGGGCCCTGTTCTGGTCGCCGAGCGTGTGGGAGGAGCTCTGAGTCACAGGGAATGGGAGGGCAGGGACTTGAGGGCAGTGAGTGGGCAGAGGGAAAGCTGCGGCACCACTTGGCCTGAGAACGTGGTAAAGAACAAGCCCCCAGGACAGCGCAATTCTGGTAGAAAGCAGAAAAGCAGAGCCAGGCTAACAATGCCACAGCGCAGGCAGGCTGTAAGAGCTGCTGCAGGGTGCTGTGTGGCTTTCCGCCTGATGACCGCGGTGCGCTCACCAACATCACCAACAGAGAACATTTGAGCTCTGCTTCATTGTCAAAGCAGGCACAGAGCAGCTCTTCAAACCAGAGTAGCCCAGCGCAGGGCAGGCTGTGAGTTGAAGACAACATTGAGGGGAGCTTGCATTTCTGTCTGGAATAAACCTTCAAGCCCTACTAAGAAGGCAGTGCTTTTCCTTCCCTGTTCGTCAAGGCATCGATATTGTCTTATTTCAAACTATAAATGGATCTTTTGATTAAAAAAAAAAAAATCTGCATTGGAGTCCAAAATGGGAGCATGGGTCCATAGACAGTAGGGTGACTAGGAATCACGGATCATCTGGATGAACACTCCTGTGTTACAGATGAATTTATGCTCAGAGGGTTTAAAAGAACTTGGCCAAGGAGCAGGGTGAGGAATTGGGAAAAGCAGATGGATCCCATCAGTCAGCCAGTCAATCCAATCACAGATCAGACATGGACGGAATGCGAGGGTGCCAGCCCTCACCCCAGGAGCCTCCTGGGATGACAGCGATGTTTCATTCTCAGAGGCAGAGCTGGGAGAATTTGTAATTCCCTGGAGAAGTAAATCTCTTAGGGCTAGCGTCACTGGATGTGGAATGGAAAGAACCGGGCACTGGTATGGATGTTCGTGTCTGCGGAGAAGCTTCTTGTTGCATTTTATATGTACTGCAGACACCTGGTCAAGGGTGAGACAAAAGAATTCTGCAATAGTAACTGTCCAGTAAAACAAAAGGGAAGGGCCTCTAATTAAAAAAAAAAAAAAAAAAAAATTGCTAACATCTGAGACTCTTCCAGGGGCTACTGAAATACAAAATCTTCTCAGAGAATAATTAATTGACTGAATTCATTATGTTGTGAACATAACTGTGATGTTCATTGTAATACTGACATTAAGGGATTTATAGGATGCATAAATATTTCATTTGATTTTTTTCATATAAAAGTTGACAAATATTATATCATGGGCCAAATTGCGTGCCCCCCAAATTGACACACTGAGTTTGTGCATCCCAATGTGAATGTACTGGAGAGGTAAATCAGGATGGGCCTAGCCCAGGATGGCCAGTGTCCTGGTAAGAATAGGGGAACAGCACAGTAATGGGCGTAGAAAAAAGGCCATGTGGACTCAGACAGAGGGGACAACCATCTGCCAGTCACGGGGAAGCCAAACCTGCTGGCTCTTTGATCTTAGCCACTGAGCCTTAAGAATGATGACAAGACCAAGATCTGCAGGCTCAGCCCAGGGTCTTCATGTTTTGCCCCGCCCGCCCCTGAGTGTTCTGTGTCTGGGAGGCAGTTCGTGTCCAGGGCAGAGATTCCTCTTCCTACTTCCAAGAAGAGCATCCTGTTTGAGATAACTCATCCTAGAAGAGGAAGCAAGCTATAAGGGAGCAGGTGGTCCTCAGGGAGCAGAGAAGTCAGTTCCAGGGAAGGGAGGGTGGGCTCACAGGGAAAACAGAATAGAAGCCCAGAAAAAGCCCTCTCTCTAGTTGCCCATATTTTCCCTTATTCCTCCAGGAAGAAACATTAAAATGCCTCTTCATTTCTATACCTCTTTTCCATTTGAAATATTAATACAGTATATAAATTCTCTAGGTAACTCCTCAGACATAAACGGTCTTGATTTCTGATTTTTTAAAAAACTATTAAACAAATATAGAGTACTTCAGTATTTCAAAGTAGCCTGGGGTAGGAAAATTCATATTTGTGTTCCTAATTCTACTCAGAACTCAGCCCAGTGAGCTCACAGTTTGCAGGATTAAGTTAAAGCAGCCGAACTTCCTACACACCTTGTGGATTAGGTATCAAATGAACCGAATTAGAAATAGGTTTATGGCACCGCTAAACAACAGATGCATTGAACATTGTTTTTGTTGGAAGTTAATAGCTATAAACTTCTTGACCAGAGTAGGCTCACAATATTTATCTTACCTAAAATCAAATAACATACTTGTTTAGAAGTTGAAAGATTAATTCCAGATACTTGGTTATTTTTTTAAAAAACAAAAACAATCAGTTTTTAAAGAAGCATGTTTTTTATTTTGGATTATGTATACACTATTAAAGTATAATTTTTAGAAAGGTAAAATGACAAACATGTAGAAATGAAGATGTATAAGGATTTGATTCCTTGCACCGACAATGAGAAGACAATAAGATGTTAAAACAAATTCAGCAAGAATGTGGGACTTCAGGAATACTGGCCGTGTGTGTGTGTGTGTGTGTGTGTCTGTGTGTGTGTGTGTGTGTGTGTGTGTGTGTGTGTTACCAGGGATTGAACTCAGGCCATTGCCCGTGCCAGGCAGGTGCTTGTACCACTTAGCTATCTCCCTAACCCAGTGATTTTTAAAAAGAATGGTCTGAGTGTGATGGATTTCACTCATAATCCTAGCACTTTGGTAGTCTGAGGCAGGATGGTTACAAGTTTGAGTCTAACATGGGCCATGTAGGGACTCAATAAGACCCTATCTCAAAATAGAAAAGGGCAGTGGATGTAGCTCAGTAAAAGACCTCTGGGTTCGAGCCTTACGCAGAGGGGTGGGAGGTGAAGGCAGGCGTCTATAAAGCCAAACACTGCTGCATTCATTGTGCGCCTCTGTCTACTGCTCTAAGCTCGGCAGCAGTCTCAACTCTTCCTTTTGCCCTGCATCCACAGGCTCAAGTGGCTTTCTGCTACATGTCCCAAGTCCAGCCTGCTGATTTGATGCGCCGTCTGGCACTCCCTTAATCCCTATGCTACAGTTTTTAGTCTCGGAGATCTGGCTAAGCTGCCACTCTCCCAGGACGGGGCTCCTGCCTCACTTTCCCTCCCTCTACAGACCTGCAGGCCTGCACTGGATCCCAAAAAAGGTTCACAAGTCTGCACCATGCAGATGGATTTCCCGGGGAACCTGCTGTCTCACCACAGCAGCCACAGCTCCCCTGCTCCTAGTCTCTATGCGTATTCCTGTTAACTACCTTCCAGATGCACCTGACTCTGCTACTACTCTTCTGCCCACCCAGTACTCTTCTGCTGCTACCGTCAGGATAGGACATCCCCCTACCTGCACATCTTATCTCCCTAGGCCTTTTTTTTGAAGGACTGGAACTTATGACCTTGCACTTGCCAGGCAGGCACTTGTGCCACAGAGCTATCTCCCCGGGTCCCTCCCTAGGTCTTTCTCCAGCCCTGGACCTGCCGGCTCCCCCCTCCCTGAGAAGTTTTCCTTTTATTGCTTATGCAACACGCTGCCTTCCAGGTGTGGGGCTCAGTCCCTTTGCAGACTTCTTTTCTGCCTCTGCCTAGGTGAAGATGTTCTTTGGCATTCTCTCCTTGGCCCTCCGCTCTTTTGACTTGCTGCTCACTCATCCCAGGAACCTTACCCCCACTCTCCTGGCTGCAGCAAGGATGGAGATGCTCCTGGGTCCCACATCTCTTCTCTGCACCCCACCTTTTCCTGAGTTTCCACTCAGCTCCCTGTGAGAGTCACTTCCCAGCAAAGGAATTATTCTGCAAAGGGATTTTCTGCTTTCCTTTCCTCCATGGATAGATTGGCCACGGAGTCCAGCCACAGCCCCTAAACCACCTTCCTGGGCAGCTAGTGACCAACTCCCTCCCGTGCGCTTGGGTGCTGCGGTCCTGCCGTGACCTCACCTTCTATTCTGAGGACTCGGGTTGCCCCTTACTTTCAGTGGTTGGCTGCTGCTCTTCCCCCTTCCTCTGTATTGTCACCCAAAGAAGCAAACACTGCAGGGTGCAGCCTGCAGTGGGTCGCATTAACTTGTCTAGATGACGTAGATTACCGTGGACAACATAAGGGTGCACGCAGTGCTGCTGCGCTTTCCTGTCATATATGCGTCAGCTTATGCACACGTGTATATGAATAATCTGTGTGTGAATCATCGCCATATTTAACATAGGTCTTCCGAGGATCAAAGAAGCTTAAAAGTCAGGCCTCTAAAACACACAAGGGAACACCTTACTTTATTGAAAAAGAAAAAGAACTATTTCACTGGCTCCTCTGGCTCTAAAGCACAAAACCCGCATGTATAGCAAAGCTTTCAGACTCCCAAGGTGGAGCCACAGCTGACTTCTCCACTTCCTGTCATGCCTGCAGGTCGGAGAACTCTTTAGGTCTTCCTGGTGATGTGCTAGGAGCCATCAGGAACCACAGGGTAGGCACTCTGCATCTCCATAGCGCAGCAGTTGCTCCTACAGGGAAGTGGAGTCCAACGCTTTTGTTTTTGAATTTCTTTTTCTTTTCAGGCAGTGTAGAACATGATGAAATAGAATTTCAGATTAGCGTCAGTCTTAAGATAACATATTAGAATGTGATGAAAGATTCCCAGAGACTGATGATCAGGTTCTTCTCTCTGCCTCTCAGAGCCTTCTGAGGTGGGGGTTAGCCCACAGTCACCAGAAGTGCCCTAACACTGCCCTCTGGTGCCCACTGTGAATGGAAAGACCCTTGTCCAGCCTCCTCAAGCACCCATGGTGAGTGGTGACACCCGTGTCCAGCCTGCGAGGGTGCCCACGAGGACTAGACACCTGACGTATGCTGGGCAACTCACAGGTGCAGTTGTGCACACAGAGGTGCCACGGCCTGCAGGTAGGTTGCAGGCCTCACAAAGCTCCCTGCTTGGGTAGAGGTTAGCCTACAAGAGAAGGCAAACTCCAGAGAGCAGGGCCAGGTTCAAACGCTACTTCTGTTGCAGGGTAAATATAGGTGCCAGGCAAGGCTCCTAACTATGCAGACGGTGAGAGCGATCTGCCTACAGCACCTGTCATCCTGTGGAGCTGCAGGGAGCGTGTGACTGACGGAACCTCCCTGTGTCTCACAGCTGTGCCTCCACAGCTGAGTCCTCTGTGGTACTCTCTGCAGACAGAGACAGGAGAACCCACCCCTAAGTCCTAAGCCATTTAGGTCCTCCTCTAAGCTCAACTTCCTCTGAATAATGGGAGCCACACCAACAGTACCTCCCCAGCAGGGTTATTTGAGGATTAAATGAGTTAATGTATACAAAAACACTGTAAATAGATCTTCTTCTATACAATAAGATTATTTTTGTAATACTCAGCATATAAGTTGCTTCGCACTGGTTTTATATAAAAAGCTAGTTTCTATTAATGCCAGAAACACCTAATCTTTTACACTGGCTCTAGGACATAGGAAATTTCTTTTTTTAATCATACCAGAAGGACCAGCGAGATAGCTCAGCAGACTAAGCTTCCTGCTCAGGCAAGCGGTTCAAGTCCGGGTACCGCATGACTTGTAGACCCCACCCTCAGGGGCACAGAGCCAGCTGCTGAGTCCTGGAGGGGCTTAAAACAGGAGGGTCCTTACGAGTCCAAGCTGCATAGTGTGACCCCATACCAAATACATTAAATCATACCAGAAGCCAGCTGGAGAAAGTGTGAGATCATAGTTTTTAGAGGATTTAATAGCAGTGGGGAATGTATTCCCTCAGTCCGGATGGAGTGATATAAAATTATAAAAGCTTGTCAGTTAACAGCAACTCAGCATTTCCAATTTTTATGAAAATGGGGCTAGGGCTGTGACTCGTCCCGAAGGCTGACACTAACAACAGTTCTACAAAGTACTGTATATGGTCCCAAACTTAATCCTGAGGGGATTTGACCCTGGAAGATACAAAAAAAAAAAAAAAAATGAATGTTTTGTTATACAGGTCTTGCTTCGACTTGCCCTTGACCACCCAGCAAGAAAAAGAAATGCTTAATTACAGTGCATGAAACACAGAGCTAGATTAGTGAGATGAACTTTAGGAGGCTTAGATCAATAGCCTGCAACATTACAAGCTTCACTGGTGGCCCACTGTAATTGCAGAACATTTGACTGTGTATGCATCTGCTTCCTCTTAGTCCAAAGAGAAGAATTTTCTTTTCTTTTTTTTTTTTCTTTTTTCTTCTTAGCAACATCAATAGGGAGGTGGGTCATGCCCACACACTGTGCTCTGTAGAACTATTGTGAGGACAATATGCAATGTGTCAACTTTAAAAAAAAAGAAAGGGGGGGAAAAGAAAAGAAAAAGTAATGTTTATTGAAAGTGTTAATGTTTAATTGTTTGATCAATCTTATATACCTATATCTATTAATCTAAACTGATCTGATGCTGAAAATATGTAATATAACCATTGTTAAATTTAAACAATAAAAATATTAAATCATGAAAAAATATATACCATAAATATTTTTAAAAATGGGGCTAGGAAAGAGACTTTCCCTTTGTTTAGTGAGTTCTGGGAAGATAATAGTGACAACAGTTAAAATCCAAATCTCAACATAGACACATGCCAGCCACACCAAAGCCCATGGATATTTACGTTGGGATTTAGCTTACAAATTCCAGAGCAAAGCTGCTGGCAGCCAAGGCAGCGGAGGCAAGAGAGTATCTTCCCCATGGAAAGAACCTGGAGAATGAGTCCTCACTAGACCCTGAATCTATTGCGCCTTGATCTTGGACTTCCCAGCTTCCAGGACTGGGGATGTTTAGTTTATAAATGACTCGGTGTGTGGTCTTGCATCTTAGCAGTCCAAATGGACTAGAATACTATCATGTACTGTATCCTTCAGAAATAGCAATCCTCCTTTGGAAGCAAAGAGACTCCAATATAGTATTAAAAAAGGCTAGGAAACCCCCTTAGCCCTGGTTTTAATTGGAAATGCCAGTCTGAGCATCAGGAACATTATCTGCGAAATTACTCTATATATGTATAGTTATCAAGAGGTAGATTTCCCAGCTCTACTACTGGAAAGGGTCAGAAAGAGCCCTGACTCACCCCTGCAGCATTATGAATGAGCACCCACACTCTGGTCTTGAAACCATACCACTCCACAACAAATCAGGACTTGCCAGGGAATCGCAACTGATTCCACGCCTGGGGTAGGCAGCTCCCAAATGAGCCTGAGACACCTGATGTCAGGCACTGAGTCAGCACAAATGTCTAGGGCGCGTCCCACAGACTCAGAGATGGATCTGAGGAGGATTCTACTGGAAATCCAGAGAGGGGGCAGTTCAACCTCCAAAAATATAATAGCCACTATTGGTTAAAAACCTATTAGCATGTTGAAACCCAAGAGTTCATTGTAATCATTTCTCAAAAACCAAAGAATTATTCAGCCTCAGAGGAGAATAACAACCCATTATTATCATGGAAACTATTAACTAGGAGCAGAGAACCAAGAAATATTCTGCTTCTTCTATTTGAACTGTACTAGTGGCAGCTGAATGGTAGGTCAAATATACTGTCCTATAAAAATATTCCAACTCATAAGTGAAAGAAACATTGCGGAATTTTACTATCACCATTTTGCAGCCACCCACAAATGGATCGAGACATGGGAAGCCACAAAGAGGGAGCCAGACATGCAATGCCCACGCCATGATGAAACACCACACCGACCTGTAGTCTCACCCAAAGAGACAAAACCTTGGGCAGAAGCCTCTGAGTCTGCCTGCTAACTCACCGGGAATACGAGGGGCAGAGGAACAAGCCAGACTACATGCTGAGAGCTAAGTGTGAAAACAGTGGAGTTCAACTGTGCAAAACTGTAAATTGAATAGCTTCAGTTTTGAGGTGTGTGTGTACCTGTGTGTGTGTGTGTGTGTGTGTGTGTGTGTGTTTGGTGTTGAGGACTGAGCTCAGGTTCTTATCACAAAGTGACATCCCCAAAAAGTGCTTACACTTTTTATTTTTGTTTTTTGTATTTTTGAGACAGGGTCTCGCTATGTCGCTCAAGTCAGGCTCAAACTTGTGATCCTCCTGCCTCAGCTTCCCAGAGTGCTGAGCTTGCATGCACAGACCAACACAGCCCGGTGGCTCCACCCCTTTAAAAGGAGAAGCATAAGGAAATAAACCAATGGAAGCGTGAATAGCTGTGGTTATGGGCATCTTACATTCAGAAGAAAAAATTAATGTGGAAAAATATAGTGTTGATGAATATACAATTAGTGTGTGCCACCGTAAAGAAAGGATGGAGGTGTCCATGGAGGAAGGGAGCTCACACTGGGCAGGGCCCTGGAAGGACCTGCTGAGGAAGCTGTGTCTTGATGTAGGGGTTCTCTGGAAGAGTGCTTGGCACACAAACACCTATTAGAGTATGCACTTATTTTGCATGCGTTTCTACAGCTACTTGTTTCATAGTAGATGTAAAGCTTAAGAGGAATAAAGATCTATTCCACTTAAATGGTAGCTGTCACTATGAAGGGAGACTTTCACCAAGATTTTCTCATGAGTCTTACTCAAGATGGAAAATACTGAAAATTTTCTGTAACATTTCTGCTGATTCTATCTGGCGAAATATAGAAAAAGGCAAAATTAGCACAAGGCAAGAAAGAACAAGGTGAACTGCTGAAATGGAAGGCAGGAAGCATGACCTCTACATCCAGAAACAAAAATCTAAGAAATCTTGTGGGTGTCGGTGAGCTGTTTGCTCCAATGCACATTTAAATTTTGTATAGAGGACTACATCTTTTAAAAAGCATTATTGATTGATTGATTGATACCGGGTCTTACTGCATGGCTTGGACTCATAGTGATCCTCCTGTAGCAGCCTCCCCAGTGCTGGGATTACAGGTGTGAGCCACCATGGCTGCTTTTGGTGGCCAGCACAGCATACCTGGGATTTCAGGCCTGGCACAGCCTGTGGTACCAGGAATTGAACCTGGGCCCTTGCCCTTGCCAGGCAGGCATTTATGCCATTGAGCTATCTCCCAAGCCCAGAGAGGAACACATCTTTATAAAAGACCTCATTACTTGAACAATCTGGTCCTTTTGTTATTTTCAGAGGATACTGCTCTCAGGTAAAGAGCTTTCCTGGCATGTGGAGGTCCTCAGCGTCCCAGGAAAGAGGAAAGGACAGGAGAGGAGAGGAGAGGCCAGGGAAAGGGGAAAGCTGGAGAGAAATTCAGGGGGTAAAGACAGGAAAAGGAAAAAACAACAGGAGAAAAGGAGGAGAGGAAACAGAAGAAAAGAAAAAATAAGAAAAGGGAAAAAGACAAGGTAAGGCAAGGCTGGTGAACTTCGGGGCTGTGGGTGTAGCTCAGTGCAGGAGCCTGGGTTCAGATCCTTAGCTATAACAACGCCCATTCCTTGGCTTGGCCTAACCTCGCTTTAATGATTGCTGGGGGAAGTTATACGCTATTGACAGTTTGCTTTAAGCATCACTGCTAGGCAAACCCTAGTGCACCGGGTGGGAGTGAGGAAAGGAGCGCCTCTAGAACCCCAGTGCCAAGGGGAGTGAGCATGCATTTCCAGGGCCACACCTGCCCTGTGGTTGAGAGGGGCAGATTCAGACCTGCACAGTGAAGGCCTGGCAGGGAGCCTGCTGCCTGCTTCTTCCTGGTCTTTGTGCCTGGTGTCTTAATGGCTTATCCTGCCTGTCACTCCAAGTGGCAAGTGACCTAGTTAAACTGCACCCACTCACATCAGACTATGAGATTAGTCACTGTTTTTTCTAGAAAATCCCTCCTCATCTCCCGTCTTTTTCGTCTTCCGCAAAGTCTCTTTCCCTTCCTTTCCTCATAACTCACTGTCTTTTGTGTAATTGTTCTTCTCTTTCATCCTACAAATGAAAAATATTTGCCAGGTAGGAAATTGAATTATTCTGAATACTAGAAATTTATACCAATATACTAAGGATCAATTGAAAAAAAAATACATATCATTTGTACAGAAGCAACTCCCATTTGAGTCAGTGTGTAACTCCAAAAATAGAAAACATACTTGTCAAAGCTCAGAAAAATGAATAAAACTCATTTGTTAAATCACCAAAAAAATTTCAGATTACCATTTTTCACACATTTATGAAGGCTTTGGGAGCTGTCAAAAATATCACCATAGTGATTTTTCCCCCTGTCTATTGCTATTCCAGTTTTTGTCTTCGATGAAACCGCTTCCCACCATATGCCAGATAATCCCTGCCACACTTAAGCGTGTGCATGTGCACACACACACACACACACACACACACACACACACACACACACACACACACTTTTAGCAAGAGTATGGGCTTGTATTTGCCAATGGGACCAGCCAAAGAGTCCACTGGGAGCAGCTGCATCTTCCTACTCGGGAGACAGAAGAAGGGACAGAGTTCCCCTCTTGTAGGCAGCTAAATTAGATTGACATTAATATACAACCAGAGAAGGACTGCACCCCTGAAGAAGTCAACACATATGCAAAAAATAAAAACATCATGACAGTGGCTGGAGTGAATCAAAAGAAAGCCAAGCCGCAAGGGGGAGAAGCAATCACCCGGCCTGCATGTCTGCCTGGAGATAAATGGCAACTTGAGACTATCCTATAATTAGCACCACCTGGCTGACAGGTGGTGACCAGAACACCTGGACCTGTACTCCCCTCCTTCTGTAAGAATTTCTTTGATCTCGCATCTAACCGTACTGAGTGACTCATTTCCCTATTGAATCACTATGAGCTCGGCAGCTATACTTGTAATCTATAGGATGATTACAGTTCGACCCACCTTGTACCTGCATTGTGATAGGGCTGTGCACGTTACCCCCCCCCCCCGGGGCCAAGAGACTTGGAGGCCACCCCCTTTTGGGGCCCCCTCTTAACTCTCAGGAACTTTCTCTTAATAAGCCTCTCCTACTTCTAAGCTCCTTTGTCCCTTGGAATTATTCTTCAATAGTCAGAAGATAAAAATGGCACATCAGACATCTGGCAGGTCAGGAGTTATATTTTTCCTGTATCACCCCCACATTTGGTTACAGATGAAGAGGCCCCTGTGGCAGCTGCTATGACAGCCTTTTTCAAATCTGAAAAAGATCAGGACAAAGTGTATCAAATGGAGTCGAGATTTAGAAAGCCGAAAACAGCCTTTGTCTTTACCATGCTTCAGCTTTTCAATCAACTTGTTTGGGGACATATTGTACCTCTTTAACAGAATAAATGTCTCATGGTTGAAGACACCCTAGTTGGACATTGTGTTACTCGTTGCTGGAAATATCCTAGTTGATACATACCCTGATCATGCAGGTAGAATTCTGGATTCTGTTGATAAGGACAGGACCTATAAAATTCATGTAATTTTATAGACTTTGCTTAATGGGAGCAAAATGTATCTAATTTCATGTTAGATAAGCTTTATAGGCAAAAGATGATTAATAGCATCAACAAAAAATGAGAAGTATATTAAGGGAATTACTTATACATTTCACATTTCATGACCTCTTTTGAAACATGACTAATTTAGAAATTATGACTTTATTATAGGAACAGTTTAGAACCGATAGACTCTCTTATGTCAACTTTCTTCATACAATAAAATACAGGGAGTATCTAGGTTAAAATTTCTTCTCAATAGTGCTTATATATATATTTTTGACATTCCACTCTGTAGTGGTTGATATTTTGTGTCAATTTGAGAAGTTTAGGAGTTTAAGGGATTCAGGAGGGGGATGGGTTCTGCACTTTGTAACCCTCCTCATCCTATGCAAGAGGAAGGTATGAGATGCTACATCAACCTGGGGGCCAGGGTAGCCTGCTTACAATCTCAAAGAGGAAAAGAGGCTTTGCCCACCCCCTCTCCCCCACCCTTTTCACTCTTGCTGCTTTTGCTGTGTTCTCCTGCCTTGAACTGCTGCCCCCATGTCATGCCACGCTGCCCCGGAGCCAGTGTGCGTTAAACAATCCTTTTCTTCCTTAACTTTGGGTTTTAGGTATTTTGTTCCAACAACTAGAGAGAGGAATGTAAACCACAGTAAAATTTGGTACCGGGAAAGTGGTGTTGTTGCCATGACTATACCTGACCATGTAGCTCAAGGGCCTTTGGAAATGATTCACAGAAAGAGCTTAGAAAGGTTTGTCACCTGAAAGAGTAGAGCTGGGATGCTTTAGGGTGATCTGTATAGGAGATTCTGTGCAGAGCTTACTGAGCCAGACAACTGATAGAAATCCTGCTGGTAAAGACCAGGTGGGGGAGGTTTCTATTGGGAAGAAGGGCTGCATTGGCTGTTGGACTCCAGATGATATGTGTTATGGTTTGGCAGAAAGTTTGCCTGCATTTTTCTCATGTCCAGAGACTTTGCCTGAAAGTGGGGTTAAGAGTGAAGGACTGATTCAGCTGGAAAAAAACAAACAAACAAACAAAAAAATGTCAAGGCATTGAATATCGAGGCAGTGGCATAGCTATTACTGAAGGCTTTTAGCTAGATCTATGTGGAGGATCAAGAACAAAGAGCTTAGCACAATGACTTAATATGTTGTGAGTTTGCCTGGCTAGGAAGCTCCAGTAAAGCTGGGGACTGAAAAGATACAGCTGAGGAGATCTTAATTGCTGAGAAGGAATAAGAAAATAAACAAGATAGCCCAAGGACATCACGAGCAGCTGCAGGTGTCCACCCTTTGCAGCCTCAACACTGCAAAAGTGAAAGACTTCGCTTTGAGGAGAAAGCCTCAGCAAACCATGTTCCAGAATGGCGACAGCATAGAGAATTTGTTCCTCAAACTCCAATTTAGAGTGCTCAGCAATCCCGGCACTCAACCCCTAACACCAAGAGGGAGGAAAGCTCGGCTACAACTCCAGCTGGCAGCAGACCTTAGCATCGTCCACGTGGTACTAGGTGCATATAGAAAGCAGGAATTCAGTGCGCCTGCCCCTGAGAGGACAGTGTGTGACACTGCAAGAGCAAGAAGCCAGAGGTGCAGTGCAGAAGCAGCCAGCAAGGTGGACTGCCTGCAGAAAGCTGCGAGGAGGACTGAAGGGACCTAAGAGAGTCCTGCTGGATTTTGGACTTTCTTTAGTCCCAGTCCTCCCCTGTTGTAACTTTTGGAATGAAAATACTTATGTTATGCCCTTAAATGGTAGAAGTTTTTAACTTTGTTTTCACTTGTACAGGAGCTTGTAGCCAAGAGTTCACCTTACATCTCAGAGGAGACTTGAATCTTGGACATTAAGCAATGCTGAAACTGTTGGAGCTTCAGCAACTCTTGCAGATGGACTAGATGCCTTTCGCATAAAGGGATGTGCATGAATCTTTGGGGGGGGCAGGGGCAGAATGTTATGGTTCTGTTGTAATATATTGTTGATAGATTTATTACTGATTCTTAAGTACTGTTAAACCTGTGTTACAATGTTCAAGTTGTAAAACGTTGAGAATAAGCATGTCTTTGTATCTGGGAAACAATTTTTAAAAATATGGTCTGGTTGCCAACTTGACAAGGGGTGGATTGTAACCATGAATACATCGTGTCAACTCTCAGAGAAGTTTAGAAGTTTAATTAAGGAGCTCAGGAGGGTGCTAGGGTCCTTACTCTGCAAATATCCTCATCCTGTGCAAAAAGGAGGGCGTGGAGATGGGGTGCGAGCTCCAGCCTAGGTTGCAGAGGTGGGAGTGGAGGTGTTAATGACACTTTGCTTACAATATAAGGAAGGATAAAAGGCTTGTTCTTGCCTTCCGCTTTTTGCTCTTGCTACTTTTGCTGTCTTCGGCCACCTTGAATTGTTGCCCCGTGCCCTGATGTGCTGCTTTGGAACCAGCGGGTCACTGACTAAACCTCCGCAAACTGTGAGGTACATAAAGCTTTTCTTTAAAGTTTGAGTGTCAGGTATTTGTTTCAACAAGACACACCCCTATGAACCACAGTAACCTCTTAGAAAACAGGGGAGTGCAAAACTGTAGTAGCTCTAAAATACATGTGGTTGTAGCCAACTAGGCAATACAAAATCATAACAATATTGGAACTTCAGGCTACTGAGATGTGACATAAGAAAAAAAAGACAGGAAGATAAAAGAACAAAATCTGAGTCTTTGCTATATTTATTTTTGTCTCCCAATCTCCACTTACCCTTTAAAAAAATATTTGAGTTATTTGTGGAAACACATGAAAGAAAATAAATTGAAGAATTTCCTGGGTTGACTGTGGCCGCTGGGAATATTGTGACATGCGTGATCAGGAAGCGAAAGCTAGAGAAGAAAATTTCTTTGTTTTAACTAAATTGAAAGATTCTTGAGTCACACATAAATATATTTCACTGTCAATAAATGTCTAATAAAAAAAGGTGAAGAACAGAGGCTAAAAGGCCTCCTGCTGTTTATAGCATTCTCCAAAAAGGAAAAACACCTTTAAAATATGATTCACCTGCTCTTTATACAAATCATCTTAATAGGAGTTGTCCTAGTGCCAAGGAAGGAGGAGAAGCAGTAGACGGCAGGGAATGGCTGATTAAGAACAATATTTCTTGGCCAGCCTGAGAGCTCAGCAGACCAAAGCACCTGCTCAGGCAGATGCAGGGACTGGGGTGATCTACATGGTGAGACCCTAGAGACCCTGTACTAAATGATAAACTAAAAAAGAAAAAAAACACTTCTTTAGGATATGTAGGTTGCCAAGCAAACTGCTTAAGGCTCCTTAGCAATCAAGAGAAGTAGAGGATGGGGACTGGATGGTGTGGCTGGGCAAGAATGAGGGTCTCACATGAGAAAGGTACTTACAGTGCCATCCTGAGCCTACTGCAATTTAATTCTATTTCTTTGAGAAAAATGAGTGATCAATGTTCTACCCCCATCCGTGTGCTCTTACAAAACTATAACTGTTCAATCCTTTTCAGATTAACAAGCCATACTGTTCTTCTCCTGTGGATAGCATCTTTTAGCCATCAATCGCTTCTGAATTTTTCTGCCACTACTAAATCTATTAAAAGGCAATTTGCAGCAAAATCATAAATGTAGATCCCCAGGCCAACATCAGCCCTAATCAGTAAAAATTTTTATAGGTGGAACTGCTATTCAAACCAAACTTTGAGAACCATTGCTTTATGGGGTTCCAAATGATTGACTACTAAAACAAACAAACAACCAAAAAACACCAAGGCCTATAGCTATTTAGTGTAAAGGACATATTATTGATTCTAAATAAATTAACTATTCTCATCCTTCCCAGTATCATTTACTTATACTGAAAAATTGTGTAGTTGCTCTTAAAATTATTGGATTCAGAGAAGTCAATTTTTAAAAATATTCTCTAAATGAAATGGGCTAAGGAAAACGTGATCCAAAACCGTTTGTTCTTGTTTTTAAATGTAAAAGCCTTGGGCAGTATTTTGTTCTCTTAAGATTCTTAAAATTCATAGGGACATTATTTTTAAGGAAGAAATGATGGCATCCAGCCTCTGTAATCTTTATGGCATTAACTAGCACCATTTTGGCAATAGACTAAATCTTTCGTTATGGAACAACACAAAGGAATAGAGCTTTTCCCATTTTGTTCTAATGTATTTAAGTAAATGTTCTATCTGGAAACCAAGTGAAAACTCCAAAATAATTTTGGGCCTGAGCTGAATTCTCCTTCTGATTCACAGTGAGTGAATATAACCCTATAACCAGTAAGGAAAATTAAGTAGATATAAAGAGCAAGAACTCTAGAAATAAAAATGCAGAGGCTGAAAATTGAACTGTGACCTTCCTTATGCTCCATGAAAATAGTCTGATGGAGCTCAGAATCTTAGGTCACCAACATAATAGTTAACTTTAACAAGATATTTAGTATACACTTCTTTGTCAATACCCATATACCCCATTATGCCAATAAATTGCATAACATGCACATATAATATTTTACTTGTGATTACAAGGTTGCCCCCAAGTGCTACACTTCTATCACACAAGATCCCTCTAAAACTCGAAATGTCATCTGTGCTCCTAATGCTCTGGAGTTGGGGACTCAGTTAGAATCTCATGGGCCTCTGTTCTGAGTCTGCATTCACAGCAGGAGCCAGCTAAGTATGGACTGAAACTTTCAGTAACTGTGAGCTAAATAAACCTTTCCTTCCTACATTTTGATTGTCAGGTAGTTGTCCCGGCAATGGAAGAAGAGTAATTGAGACACAACTTTGGTGGAATTTAAACAGTCGATAGCAACAATTGATATGCTAGTCCCAGCTGGATCTACTTAGAAAGGAGCAATTGTTCGTGACACCATCCAAGGACCATAGGTGCCTTAAGCCTGCCTACTCTTTCCTTTCTGGATTCCTATATTTTCCTTTTTCCTTGGTGTGTTTTTTTGTTGAGGAGATGGGTGGGATGTTCACTGTCACCGCCACTGTACACCTTAACCATGTTCATCTATCAATACTTTAATATTCTAGCCTACACATTTCCAAGTTCTTTATATAACTGAAGTCTGACATCAAAGTAAGACTCCACGAAGAAGATTACTTAAGATTCTAAACTGTGTGTATGGGATGTTTGTTGATTTGGGTTGGGAAAAATAATTACAAGGGCTTAAATTTTGGTAGAATACAAACTCAAGCCAAGTGATTGTGTTTAATTTCTCAATGATTCTGCAGTACCAAGAAAGGAAGCAGCACAGCATTACTGGGACAAAACTAGCCAAACTGTAGAGCCAAAGCCTGGGCAGGGAAACTTTCAGCTGTTTTCTATGAGCTATTGATTGCCGTATAATAAATCAAACTCAGCAGGTGCAAATAATGAACACTTACTGTCCTACAGTTTTCCAGGGTTAGGAGTCTCAGAGGGGCTTAAAGGTAATTTCAACTCAGGATCTCTTACAAGGCTGCAGGGATGTCAGCAAAGACTGCAGGAATCTCAGGCCTCAGCTGGAAACCTCCACACACCTGCATCAGGTGCTGTGCACTGCAGGAGCTAGCTTCACCCTCTCCAGTCATTTGCACTGGGGGAGTATGCACATTGGGATCTAATCTTTTTATCACTGAACCTCAGGAGTGACATGTCCTTGCCATAAGCCATTGAGTCCGAGTGAGTCACTATTTCCCCCCCACGCTGCATGGGAGGGAACTCACAAGGGAGTGAGCACCAAGAGGCAGAGAGGATCACCGGGGACCATCTGAGTGGTTGCCTACTACAAGTGTCCTTACCGTAGGAGTTTGAAAGTACAGCCATGCATCCCTCGCAGTAGGAGTGTATTCTGGCAAATGCATCATTAGGCAATTTTGTCATGATGTGACTATCAGAATAGATTTAGCCAAAAGTAGATGGTGGAGCCTACTACGCACTTAGGCTATATGGTGTCTAACTGTGTGTATGTAGTCTGCCACTGACGAAAACATGATTTTGTAGTGTATAACTGTCTCTCTCTGTGTCTCTCTGTCTCTGTCTCTGTCTCTCTGTCTCTCTCTCTCTCTATATATATATATACATATATATATATACATATATATATATATATGTATATATATATATATATGTAATTTTTTCTGAGATTGAAGACTGGACCTAGGATCTTTCCATGGAGATACATCTTCAATCTTTCTTTTGCTTTCTCTTCCCTTTTTTCTTCTTCCTCCTCTTCTTTGTCTTCTTGACAGAATCCAGCTAAATTGCTAGAATCACAAGGGGTGCACCACAATGCTTGGCTTTCATGATTTTAATATGCATTCCATTACTGTGGAATTGTGGGATGGTATAATAAGCTATATTTTCAACTGTTTGGTCTGTACTTCTATTTGCATTCATTCTGTCACTATCTCTCTGCCTATCTCTATATCTATATCTTTCTGTCTAGAATATTTAAAGAGTTGATGTGCAAGATATGATCTTTGGGGCCTGGCGAGATGGTTCAGTGGTCTAAAGCACCTGTTTAGGAAAGTTTAGGCAACCTCAGGGACTGAGGTTCCATCCCAGGTACCACGTGCTGCACCAGCCCCACCCCCAGGGTGGGCTGAGCTGGACATGAAAAAAAAAAAAAAGATATGATCTTTGGACCAGGGAGTTTGTTTGTTTGTTTGTTTGTTTAAGCAACCTAGAACCTCAGGCTAACCTCCAACCTATTAAGTTATAAGTAATTTCTCATATTTTGGAGTATACAATGTCTGATATTAATATAACGACTCAATTTTCTTGATTGGTATTTATGTTGCATATGTTTCTTTCCATCTGCTTCTTTTTTATTACATTCAGGGCTTATTGTAGATTGTAGAAATAAGCTTAGCTGACAATGTCTACCTAAGCTGGAAATAACTTTTTTAGTGTTGAAGGTGTTGTAGTTATTTATGTTTTATGTAATTATAAATATAATAGGATTTAAATATACCATCTTTTAAATTGTCTTCATGCCAATTTATTCTTTAACCATTTCTCCTTGTATTCTTGCTTTATTTTAGATTACTATATTATTCCATTCATCTCTATACTAGTTTATTAGTCATATTTCCTTCTTAAATATTTTATTAGGCTGGGGTTATAGCTTCATAGCATAAATACCTACCTGAAAAGCACAAGGTCCTCAGTTCAATCCTTAGTATTACAAAAAGAATTATATATATATATATATATATATATATATATATATATGTATGTATTTTTATTTATTTTCATGAGAAGAATAGATGTATTGGGGGAAAGAAAGCTCCTGTCTGTGGCAGTAACAGGAGGGGGGCCTGAGCACGTTGTCCCCCCATGTATATCCTGTTCTATAACACCCACGTGGATCCTTTTCTACTAGCCCCCACATGGATGTTTATCTGCCAGCCCCCACATGGATCATTTTCTATAAGCCCCACGTGGATCCTTTTGTATGATCCCCACATGTATTCTGTTCTGCCCTCCCTCTGTGCTGCTCAGGGTCCTCACAGCCTGTAGCCATCTTCACATCCATGATGCAGGGGAGGCTTGTAGACTGTGGGGTCCACCTGCTTCCAGCCATCAGCCCCACAATGGATAAGTGCACAGGAGTTACAATGTCCAGCCTGGGATCCATGTCACCTGTGTAGGCCTCTTTCCACAGCATAATGGAAGCTGTGTTCAAGGCAGAGGGCAGCCATTCGTGGTGGCAGAAAAGAGCAAAACATCAAGAGCAAACATACAAGAATATATATTGTTTGCTGTAAAGTTTAGAATATATATCTTTAATTTATTACAGTGTAACTTCAAGTACCATTGAATGATTTTATATAGATGGAAAAACCTTATATAGTGTGCTTTCTCACCTTCTTTGCATCCTGTATTGTTGTCTTTCTTACTCTTCTCTCGTTGCTGGGACAAATACCTGACACTCAAGTTAGAGAACGAAAGGTTTATTTAGCTCACAGTTACTGGAGGTTTCAGTCCATATTCAGCTGGCTCCAAGGCAGAGAGACACATGACAGAAAACAACCTTTCATGGTGGTGGGGCCAAGAGCAAGAGCACTAGGCAGTGAGTTAGCAGCAGCTCAAGCAGCTAACTTCTCTTCCTATCTTACATTCAAATGCAAATCACCTGCCCCAGGGCAGGTGCACCACCCATTCCCACAATAATCAATTACAAATTCCAGAAGCAGCCCCATGACTGCATGAGGCTTTGGGGGGACTCCTATATACAAACCACCACAGTTGTATTACTGTCATATATTTTAATTCTAAAGATGTATAAATATCAAAATACACTGTGATTTCTTTTGTGTTAAATAATCTTTTTTTTTTTTTTTTTTGTCTTTTTGAGACAGGGTCTCGCTGTGCATTTCAGGATGGCCTTGAGCTCACTTTGTAGCCCAGGCTGGTCTCGAACTCACACTGATCTTCCTGCCTCAGCCTCCCAAGTGCTGGGATTACAGGCTTGTGCCACCATGCCCGGCTTGTGTTAAATAATCTTTCAAAGTGATTAATCTCAAAGTTTTATTTTCATTTTTGTCATTTCTAGAGCTATTTCTTACACAAATTTCCTTCAGCATGTATTTCTTTTGTATGAAGAAATTCCTTTAACATTTCTTGTGAAAGTCACTGAAAAGGAGGAGAAACTGCAATTGGCTTTATATTTTAGAAGATATTGTAGCTGGGTATAGAATCCTGGATCAACAGTATTTTTTTCTTCTACTATTTCAAAGATTTAACCTTACGTAGTTTCTGACAACATGACATGTTTTACCATTTTCTTTTATTCCCCTTCAAATTCATCTGTAAGAAAGCATAGTCATCATTCTGCAACCTACTTTTTTAAGGCACTTCCCACAGTGATAGGTTGTGGCCTTAGTATGAATTGCTAAATTGTTATGTTGGTCATCTAATATAGCTGAAGCCCTTAAATCAACAGCTTATTTTCCCAGAGACCACCTCCTTCCTTTTTCTCCAACTCAGCCCAGGGTGCAATTTCCTTTCACCTTTCCCACCACCTCAGGGAAGACCCCAGTCATCTCCTCAGGTATATCTACATATCCCCTTTGTTATGGTTAGTGTCTAGTTGTCCCCCCGAAGCCTCACACAGTCATGGGATGGGAACTTCTAGAGTTTGAGACTAACTCATGATCCACTGAGATTATGTGTCTTAGTAAGTCTGGGATTGTGAATTTTTGTACTGCTGGGATTATGGATGTGGTCTGAGGCAGACAGCCTGAATGTAATATAAGAGAGATAGAGAAACAAACTGTCTCTGTTGTCTCTGTTTCCTCTGCTGCAACTGTTCTGCGGCCATGAACTGCTGCTCTCTGCCATGTGCCTCTCTGCTTTGGAGCCAGCTGAGTATGGACTGAATCCTCCTGTAACTGTGAACTAAATAAACCTTTCCTTCCTTCATTTTGGTTATTGAGTATTTGTCCCAGCAATGAGAGAAGAGTAACTGAGACACTCTTCAAACTCCAACCCTGGCAAAAGGCTATAAAAGTCTAGGGCTCCTTTTATCCCAATCCGGAGAACTCCTTATCTTCGCTAGATTCTCCCCATGACCTCAAAGATAATAAACCTCCTTTTCCTTTTTCCTCCTGTTTGCTTCTCTGCTGCGATGCTATTGAAAACCTATCACACAGTGCCAACCAAAATTAAATTAAATCGAAATGAATGTGGCTAGGTTAAAAAGCTGTCTTGCAAGAGGCAATTTAGCGAAGAACTGGGTCAAGAACTGCTATTTCTCTGCAGACAGCCTGCAAGGGTGACCCATGGCTTATTTTTTAAAAAATCATACCCCGGAAGAGTCCTTTACAAGGAAATTTCTGGACTTTAAAAGTTGAATATTGGGCCAGCCAAATAGCTCAGCAGATTAAAGCACCTGCAAGCAGGCGCAGGGGGCTGGGGGTTGGACTCCAGGGCCTGACGAGTCAGCCTTATCCCTGAGCCAAGCTAAGAGGACAATTGTGACTGGGCATGGTGTCCTGTACCTGTAATCCCAGCTCTTCTTTTTTTTTTTTTTTTTTTTTTTTTTTTTTTTTTTTTTTTTTTTTTTTGTCGTTGTCTTTTTGAGAAAGGGTCTCACTTTGCAGTAGTTCAGGCTGGCCTTGAGCTCCCTTTTGTAGCACAGGCTAGCTTGGTCTCAAACTCACACTTATCCTCCTGCCTCAGCCTCCCAAACGCTGGGATTACAGACGTGCGCCACCATGCTCTTGTAAGTCTGTAAAGAGGAGGATCACTATGACTGCGACCTAATACTAAGGCCCTGAACACCCTGTAGACCCTTCTCTAATATATAAAAGTCGTATATGGTATTCACAGGGTGCCAGGGACTTCCAGGCCGTTGGCTAATCCTTCCTTTACGTCAGGGAAAGAGAATTCTATCCTGTTCAGACCTACAGGAGAAATGAGTCTGAACTATTTTTAAGAGGATGATTGCTCTCGCATCGTCTAAGCGACCTCAGCAGAAGGCCAGAATTGCAGAACAATAAATGACATTTCGTCCTTCGTGAGTATGCAATATTATATCACATTAATGAGTTTCTGGCGCCTGAGGTCTGTTCCTAAAGCTACCCTAATTACCAATCTCAAGACTAATCACCATGTCTTTCTATATTTTTAATTCAATCTAATTTTGAGACGTGACTGTTATATTGGTGAAGGAACATTTTACAGTCTCTTTGTATTTTTAAATGCTTTTTTATGAGCTTACCCACACAAGCCATTTATTTTAAGCAAACCAGTTTCCTGTTTGGTATTGTTTCCAAGGGGGATGAAATAGGTGAAACAAAGGCACTGGTTTTTATTTATACAACATAGCTTGCTGCAGAACGGCCTCGCCTTCCTGGGCTGTCACTCACCGGAGCCCCCTAGCCCGTGAATCTCAGTCGTGGAGTTTCAAGCAGATCTTGCAGACGCACCCTCTCCCCCAGCCCAGCCTGTAGCTTTAGTTTCTGCGACGGGGCGGAGCCAGCGGAGGGCGTGGTAATGCCCCAGACAGGCCAGAGGCCGGCAGGCTGAACTAGACAGCAAGGGGCGGGGCGACGCCGGGAGGAGGCGGGGCGAGAATGGAAGTGGGCGGGGCGAGACGGCGATGGGCAGAGCCAGGCTGGAGGTGGGCGAGGCGAAGCCACCAGGAGGGCGCCCGTCGGGCCGGCCCCGCCCCCGCCCGCGGTGGGTTCCTCAGGCTCTTCCCGCGCTGTCCGCTACATTTCCGCCTCTAACCGGCGACCGCCCGGAAGCCGTGGAGCGGGCCTGGAGATGTGGCGGCTGTCGCCTGGGCTGTGGTGGCTGCTGCTCTGGCTGCTGCGCGCGGCCGCCGTGCACGGGGAGGACGCGGCGCTCTCAGGTAACCGGGCACCTTGGGCCCCAACGGGTGCGAACGTTCGGTGGCCCTAGGACTGCAAGCGCAAAGCCGGGCCGCGCCCCTGGTTTCCGAAGCCGCCCACGCTCAGGGCTGCTCTGATTTGCCCGGAGTCACGCAGCCGTGCGGCACACCGGCCTGGCCTGGGGCACCCTGTCACGCTTAGTGGCTGGGCGTGGTGGTGCACGCCTGCAGCCCTGCCGGGAAGGAAGGACTGGAGGAAGGCGGTTCGCGCCCAGCGCGGGCGACTGAACGAGCCCCTGCACCCCGCCGCAAACGTTAAAGAAAAACCTGGAGTTGTAGCACATTTAGGAGGCCCGAGTTCAATCCCCAGTACTGCAGACAAACAAAACAGAAATCTTTATCCCATCGCCTGGCCTTGTCCTTATCGTGCAACTATCCCTTAAACGCAAGCCCAGAACACTTGAGAGCAACCCTGCTCTTAGTAGCTGCTGTGACTTTGGGAGAGGCCCCTGGCAGGGCCTGTGTAGACTGCCACTGACACCTCCAGGATCCTGGACCTCTTAGGTGTGCTCAGAGCTGGCGGCTGTGCCTGATGACCTTAGGGGCCGTCAACCTTGGGCAATCCCAAGGGGAGGTCAGAAAACTCGCATTCTGACTCCAGAGCTGCTGGTGACTCGCCATCCCTTCTTTCGTGTCCCCTTTTGTTTTAGTTTCCTGCCAGGGGCGCCGGTTAAAGGATTTCTTGGACAAACTCTCAGCCAGCTTCCTTCATTCTCTCAGCCACTCTTGTTTGGGAGGGAGGCTGCCCGGTGTGGTCTTTGAGCCGGGGAAGACCGATTAAAAGCAGAATTTCGGGAAAAAAAAAAAAAAGCAGAATTCCGTAGATTCCTGGGAGGAATCTAAGGATGAAGGAAAAAAATGGTTGTTGAGTTGGCAGTTACTGGCATTTGCTCTGCCACAGTTGCCAACACACAGAACCCTAGCAGTGAGTAGGGAGCTGTCCATCTGCCCCAGCTTTCAATGGGCATGTAGCGGGTGTTTACATGCTAGACAGGGATAAAAGTGCTTTAGTGCATTATCTGTGGTATTTGATAATCCTAAAAGCTCAATAGAGGTAGATAACAGTTCCATACCCATTTTACAGATTGGGAAACAAAGGCTTAGTAGTAAGAAATGCAACAAGTACATAGTGCTGAAAAATAAGCACAAATCTGCCAAAGGAGGAGGGTTTTTGAGTATGGGAGCAGCCAGAAGATTTAATAGAACTTTGGATTCTAGTTTAGTCATTGCATTCAGGCACTGCTTATGATATAACCAGGGTAGTCTTTATAAACCACAGTTTTCTTATAGGAGATGAAGGTTATTGCTGAGTAATAGCCAGTATTTTCTGTACCTTTTTATTGCCTCAAACCTAGCGTTCTTCAGGTTTCTGTTTTACCACATTTCTTCTTCTCCTCCTCCTCTTCTTCTTCTTCTCCTTCTCCTTCTCCTCCTCCTTCTTCTTCTTCTTCTTTTTTCCAGGACCAGGGTTCAAACTCATGACCTTGCACTTGCCAGGCAGGCACTTGTGCCAAGGAGCTATCTCCCCAGCCCCTGTGTTACCACATTTAATAGGAATGATTTTCGGTGGTGTTAGTTGGAAATATACATAAATGCTTACCAGGGCTTCCATTCTGCCTGAAACATGGAAGGTGCTGACTGAGTTCTAGTCCACAGCTAAGAAAAACAGCCAGCTTCTGTGGCTATCAGGTGAGGCTTACGCTTAGAAATAGGCAAGGAAGCACCAAGCACACCTCGTCCCACAGCGCACAAGTGCTGCCATGTTGGAAGCCCTGGGCTAGGCCACGTAACTGAAATCTCTGACCAAATCTCAGGTGGGCAGGACTGCTGGCCTTCTGTCCTTCCATCGAGCAGGGCCATCAGTTACAGAGGCCTGGTGGAGGTGGAATGCAGGGCCCTTCCTGTTGTGAAGTTCTGTCTTGGGGACACACACCCTCCCCTTCTGGGGTGTGGAAGACATCCTGTCACCTTCTTTGGAAGACACTCAGAGGCAGTTTGTACAGGAAACACATGTGGCTCCGCGGCTGAGAGAAGAAAAACTCCAAACTGAGCATTACTGTAATTTGTCACCACTGGGTGAGGTCCCCTGAGGATGCAGTTTGGATCACATAAAGGCTCCCCAGGCTTATGCTGTAGTGGTAGAGCAATTGAGTCTCACAGCTTTCCGTCCCTCTGTGCCTGAGGTAGATCTCTGCTGAAGTTAAAATCAACCCTGAATGTGATCAGCACCTATTGATCTCACTTGCACCCTCAAGTCCTGAAGGAAGAAAAGTCAAGGCTTGTATTCAGATTGAAGACAGACAAATTTGGGTTCATAGAATAGAGAAGTTACCTTTATACTGCACCTTTAAAAATAAGCAGATTAAGTACAAGCCAAATAGCTCAGCAGATTAAAACACCTGGAAGCAGGCACAAGGGCTGGGGTTCGATCCCCTGGCCTTCCATGCCTGCCTGGCCCCTGGGGTGTGCTGAGACGAGTGATTGAGGTGGTGTGTGCCCTGTAATCCCAGCTCTTGGGAGGCTGTAAACAGGCGGGTCACTATGAGTCTGATCTGGTAGTAAGACCCTGAACACCCTGTAGATCTTTCCTAAAATTTAAAAAAAAAAAGTAAGGAAAATCACATTTACAAAGGAGCACCAAGCACAGTCCTAACTCCATCTTAGGCCCCACAGTTGGTTGCAATAATTTTTGCTTTCTCTTCTTCTTTTTCAGCTTGCTCTGGTCAGAATAGAAAGTACTGTACTAACAAGTGTTTATATTCTTATTCCATTATAGTTTAATTTGAGGATAGGTATTTTTCCCCATATGAGAGCCATGGAAGGCTAAATTTTTAAGAGGAATGTTGATGACATTTTTAGATGGGAGGTAATACACTGGAGAAGTATTCATGCTTTCTAATTTGAGATTATTCTGTAAGTCAGTTTAAGTACTACCTGCTGTTTTCCAACTTTTGGCTTGAATAGTTTTACTAAATGTGTGACCAAACTCTTTACATTAAACATATAGTTAAACATTTTTTGCTTGCTTGCTTGCTTGCTTTCATTCAGTCTGTTAGCCTGTCTGTCTATCTGTCTGTCAGCAGATGGGTTTTCTGGATGGCCCTTGCTAGATTGGAAAGACTAAAGAAATATAACTACCATGTAGAAGAATTTGCTGGCGACAAAATGTCAAAACTGCTATTTCCCTTTGAGAAAATTTTTTCAAAGAGTTTGGGTGATCAGATACTTAGGAAATTAGGTCCTGAGTTCAATCTCTGCTACTGCCAAAAAAAATTATTTTCCATTTTTCAGCTTCAAGATGTAAAGATTTGAAGGAAATGGATTTAATTAAAAATGGGAAGTCAGGCTGTTACTGCTACAACCAAAACTCTCAAATACACTGGATGCACATGTGGTCCACGCTGCAGGTAAGGCCTCATGTGAAGCACCTCGTAAAGATAGGGGAGCAGCACGCCCCATTTCAAGAATACAAAGTCCATATGGGGTACCGTGTGGCTGAGGATCAGGATGAACACTGACATCAGGAACCCACATGGGAGCTTGAGGAGCAGTGACGTGGAGGGAACGCCAACTCCCCCACAGGTTTCTCCAGCCCCTTCCTGGACCGCTCCAAGTGGACACACCATCTAGCGAGCACGTGGCCAGCTATGGTATGAAAGAAAGGGTCAGCGTGGTTCTCATGGAGAAGGTCAGCTTTTAGCCAAGTAGGTTAGCCAGTAGGTGTGGGGAATCAGTGCTCTGGGGCTGGAGAGATGTCAGGAGGCACATGATGTAAGCTGTCCCCTTACCAATAATGTATACCACTGTAATCACTCAGCATAGTGGTTGTCGTGTCCTTCTGCTGTGTGTGTGTGTGTGTATTTAGCACAGGGTCCACAGGGTCTCACTGCACAGATCAGACTTGCAATCCTGTTGTTTCCAGCCTCCCAAGTGCTGGGATTACAGGCAGGTGCCGCCTCGCCCAGTCTCAATCACCATCTCCCCAGGGGCAAGGCTGGAAAGGCTCACCCAGATTGAACCCTGGTCCCTGTGTTTGCCTAAGCAGGCACTTTAATCCGCCAAGCTATCTGGCTGGTCCTGTGTCCATCTGATTTAAAATTACTGCCATTTTCTCTCAATGAATGAGTATATTGAAAAGATAATTTCTGAGTATGGATACTTCATTCCTCGTCAGACTTCTACCCCTTAGTTGTATGATGCTTTCATGGGTCAGTTATCCTCGTGGTGTTTATCAAATGGTAATTTTCTAATTCATTTGCTCATTTTACATCCATTGGCGTTCTATTAGGGAACAGTTTTTCCTCCAACTTATTAATTACTTTCTTTACCTTATACAGCCTTACAAATTGCCAGTTCATTCAGTAGGATACAGGACACTGCTCTTATTATTTTGGTACTCAAATTGTCCCAGACTTGGCTGCTGTGAGCTCCTTCAGACTGTCTCTGTGTCCCTGTAACTTGTATCTGTCACCTTTTGAGGGCCGCTGTATTTTCTAGCAAACAGATGTTTCTGGCTCATACAGTTTCCTGGAATGCACCCTGCAGTCATATGTTTTCCTAAGGAACATTGAGTGTGAGCTTCGTACACCTCTGCTTGCTTACAGCCGTGAGTTCTTGGAGCTCTGACACCACAGGGTTCATCCTAGCCTTCTGTCTTCCACATTTGTAGCTTGCCACCATTCTTAAGTGTATTTGCCTAAAGTGGAATATGTTGGAAATAGTTTTAAAATTGTCGAGCCCTACTGTTGCGAAAGCGAACCTGGTAGCGAGAGCTGAGTATTTGTTATGGTGTTTTATTTGTGTGTCAATTTGAGGGCATAGAGTTTAAGTTCTCGACTCTTGGGTTGATTAATTGCTATCCACACCTCTTCAGCTCAGCTGTATCATACATTTGGAATACTGTTTGTTTCTGTATGTTTTCATCTCATAATTCATACCCATTGTGGTTGATTTTGTATTATTTTTTAGTACATGCAACATCAGTGTGCCTTAAAAGTCAATGCTCTTCACAAAAGTATTCCCAGAGAAAGGAGCATCCCTTCCCCAGCCCCCAGGCCTTTCGTCCAGTCCTACCCACACCTCATAGGCAACCCTGCCTTAGCTCATGGTATCTTCCCTGTATTTCTTTACAAAAGTAGGCAGCTTTGTATCTTTATAGTCTTTATAGACTTTCTTTTTTTTTTTTGCAGGACTGGGGTTTGAACTCATGACCTTGCACCTGCCAGGCAGGCACTTGTGCCACGGAGCTATCTCCCAGGCCCCATGTACCTTTATAGATGTAGCACTTAAAGCCATAAGACTGAGGGGTGAGATTAGAATGAAGAAGAGGAATGTGTTAGTTTTTCATCACTGTACTGAAATAGCTGAAGCAAGCTTGCTTCATAAAGAAAAGAGGTTTGTTTGGCTCATGATTCCAGAGCTAAAAGTCTGTACAATGTGGCCTAGACCCATGAGGACTGCTTCACCTCATGGTGGGTGGCAGCCACAGGCACTTAAGTATTAAGACAGGGAGCCAGCGAGATGGAGGGATGAGGCTCGTTCTAACAACTTGCTCTGGAGAGAGCTCTAGCTTTCCCGTGACCTGAGGACCTCCCATCAGATCTGGCCTCTTCAAGAGGCCAGTGCTGCCACCACATCCAGCAGGCAGCTAGGACTGATGGCTGAGCCTGGGTCAGGCAGGCAGAAGAGGGGAACCAGCAAGAAGGAGACGAGGAAGAAGTGAGAGTCCTGGGAAGAAAGCGTGACTGAGAGAAGGGAGTGACCAGCAGTGCCAGAGGGGCGTGAGCTCAGTATGCAGTGTGGCCGCGCGGGGCCCTGGCCACTTCGTCAGCACAGCTGTGGCGTGAGACCCTGGAAGGAGAGAACTGAAGATTGCAGACGCAGTGCCTTCAGAAGGAATTGTACCGTACTGGGGAGCACAGAAGCAGGAGATAGCAGTGGGAAAGTGGAGCGCTTAGAAGACGGTGCTGCTGTTGTGGTTCTCTTTCAAAAATTAGGGAAGTAGAGGCACCTGGGAGAGAGAGGTGCTAGTGGGATGTGTTTGAGAGCAAGGTGGTGTGCGGGTTACCTGCACAGAGCATCTTTGCTTCTGCTGTGGCAGGGAGCTGTGGGAGTCTGGGACGTTGTCTGTGGAGGCAAGGAGATAAATGAGTGCCTGGGAACGCAGGGTCTGGGTGACGGCACTGTCCAGGGCCCACGCCAGGCTCTCTGTGAAGGACTTACAGTGAGCCCACTGTGGGTTTCTTCAGTGGATTTGGGGGCACAAATACAAAAGTAGAACAGGCAGGAAGTTGTGTTTTTTAAGAGAAAGCAAGGAGTCGTGGTTGGCTTATGTTGTTCCTAGAATTTAGCTAGGTAAGGGACTGAGGATACCAAGGAGGTGAGCAGTGGGGGGAAAATATGTTCTGGTCCCTGGTAAGGACCAGGGTGCTCAGGGGCATGTGTGGAATACCGCAGGTAAGGGGGTGAAGCATGCCGTTTGCTAGGTGGGTCTGGGGTGCAACCATGAGAGGATTACTGAGGTGGGGGAGCACACAAGGAGGGCGTTCCACACGGGGGTGCGGGGGGCTCTTCCATATCTCTTGTCCACAGTGACTTGGCAGAAAAGAGATGTATTAGTCACTTTCCCATTTGGGGGACAAAATACCCAACACCCACAATTTCAAGGAGGGGACGTTCATGTGGCTCAAGGTGGCTCAAAGCTCAATCACCTGAAGGTGATTTAGTCCATGGTCAGGAGGGTCTGGCAGAGAGGAAAGGGAGGAGCCAGGGTCAGGATTACGCCCTGTCAGGCCCACTCCCAGTGACCTGCCTCTTCCAGCAGCCAGACCCTGCCTCCTGCGAGCACCTGAGTAGCGAGGGCCTCCCCAGGGGGTGAATCCACTGGTGGGTATAGCAGCCGCAGGACCGTCACTTTCTAAATGCCTGAGGCTTCGCAGGTACCCAGCAGTCAAGACAACTATAACACAGGTGAAGAGGCACCCAATTTTCAAATGTGTTGTGGTCCGGCGTGTGTTTGGACTACGCGTAGGTGTGGAGAGTCCGCCTCAAGGACTGTCCGTGACTATCTTTTCCTGAACCAGTCTTAGGGTTTCCCTTGTCCTCTGCCCACCTTTTTAAGAAGCTTAGGACAAGTCTTTACTCGGACATTTATGCATTTGTTTCTTCTTTTTAGGTGAGCATTACCAGCCCAGGCCTCCTTAGTATCGGATATATCACAGAAAGGCATAATTGCCGGTATCCTGAAACAGTTCTGTCTGTCATCAGATGTATAATCCATAACCTTTGGGCACCAAGGGAGTCTAATAATATTACCATAACCATCAACCCCTCCAGGGAGACGGTGTGCTTCACTGTGAAGCCCATCCAGAAATTTGTCTACACCCTAAATGTGACTCGAAACAGTAAGTCTGTTTTTATTATACCCGACTTCCTGGATTCCAGTTTTTCTGGAACGATTTGTTTCTTCTTGTACTAATGTGATACTGACACAGAATATTCGTCGTATCTTTTTTAATTCCAGTTGTGGATTTCAGACTTCTGCTTGTGTTTGTGGCAGGCATTGTCCTTTACTTTTATGCAAAGACCTTGAGCCAGTAAGTACTCATTTTTACGTCCCTGATCTTGTGATTGTAGAAGGGGCTAGGTCATGTGGGACCCTGCGCTACATATCCGTGTGCACCTCTAGAGCTCATGGTTCCTGCTCCAGGTTTGGCAAGCAACAGATCTGAAGGTAATGTTTGAAAGATAAATAAGGACAGCGACAGTGATTTGTACAGCCTGATGTGGACATGGTACAGAGGACTTTTCCTGTACATTATTTTGTACACTAATATTTCCGTAACAACTCTCTGAGCTCTGTGTCATTGTTCTTGTACTGATGATTACAAAACCAACATCCTCTTCACACGAGCAGTTCTCATCAAAGCCAGGCTTTGTACTCTGGATTTCTGATCGGGCTGCTTGCTCTGTTATAGTAGCAGTAGCTCTGATACGGAAATTTGAATATGACAATTATCTGACTCTTTCATAGACGCGCTATCCTGATATCTTGTTTCTCGCGGTTTTCCTTGTGAGAAAGCCTTCTCTGCCTGATGTGTTGCTTCTTAACTTGCTCGTGCGTGTTAGTAGCCAGCGCCTGTCAGCCGTTCTTGGCAGCGCTCATGTGTCCTGGTGATGTAACCAAGCCCCCTGGGTGGCAGGACCTCATCCCAGAGCTCCATCAACCTGACAGGCTGTGTGCAGGACGAGGTGGGGAAGGTGCAGCAGGGACTCTGAGGAGCGTGCTGCCATCCTGGCCCTCCAGTTAGTGTGTACTTAACTGGAAGAGTGCGTGGTGGTGGTGGTGGTGGTGGTGGTGGGACCCCATGGGGTGGGGGGACCCCATGGGGGGGTATGTGTGTCAGTGCTGGGGTCTCATGGGGGGTATATGTGTCGGTGCTGGGATCCCACAGGCGCAGGCAGGGGGTGGGGAGATCCTGGGGGCCTTGACCACTGAGCCACATCTCTAGCTTCCCTTTTTTATTTTTAAAAACATTTTCATAACTGCATAAGAAAGTTATACTGTGCATCATTACCTTCAAAGTCCTAAGTACAGACATAAACTAAAGAGTCTTACAAAAAGGAAGCAAACAGGTAGTAACACAAACTTTCAGTAAACTAGGCTAAACCTTCACTACAAGTGAAGCACTCAGTGTATGCATCAAAATAATTTTAAAACAACAGAATATATAATTTGGGGAGGCATTTGAACTTTTATATAAGAAAAAATGTGCACTCTTTGGGTGTGTATGCCTGGCTTGCTTCACTTAGCAGGCTCTCCAATTGCATCTATTTACCTATGAATGCCGCACGTTCATCTTCATGGCAGCATAGTGCGCCATTGTGTGTAGATACCATCTTTCTCTTATTCGCCCATCATCATAGGCATTTAGGCTGTTTCCAAAATAACTATTATAAATTGTGCACACGTAGTATCCATGTATGACTAATGTGATGATTCTGACTCTTTTGGGAAGATACCTAGGAGGGTGATAGCACATGAAATGCAATCTTGGCACTCAGATTATTGAGAAATCTCTGTACTGAGTTCCATATGGTGGTTGTCTAGTTGATATTCCCACCAACAATATAGAAGGGTTCCTTTTCCCCCGTATCCTCACCAGCATTTATAATTTTAGATTTTCTGATGATAGCCAGTTTTTCTGGAGGAAGATGATATTTCAGTGTAGTTTTCATTTGTATTTCTCTGATCCTAGACTCATTAAAGAAATGTTTTAATGTATTGGTACAGGGTCTATATAATAGGGTATTCAGGGTCTCACTACTAGATTGGACTTGTAATGATCCTGCTGTTTTCAGCCTCCTAAGTGCTGGGATTACAGGCACGCGTCACCATGCCCAGTCTCAGTTGCTGCCCCAGTGCAGTGTGCCCATGGGCTGGGGCTGGTATGGCCCACCAGGCATCGAACCCTGGCCACTACACTCTGCCTAAGCAGATACATTTGTCCACTGAGCTATCTGACCCAGCCTTCCCTTTAAATCTGTATTGTTTATTCGTTCATTTTTTTTAAAATGTATTTAATTGTTATAGAATCTCACATTATAGCTAGGACTCATAGTGACCCTCCTGTTTTCAGCCTCCCCAGCACTGGGATTATTGGCATAGATCACTATGCCTGGATTCTTTGGCCAGCTTAGCCTGCCTGAGGGGTGAGTCTGGCATGGCATGGGGTGCTGGGGATCAAACTACGGGTCCCTGTGGTTGCCTGCACTTGCCTAAGCAGGTGCTTTGGTCCCCTGAGCTATTTTGCAGGCTCCCATTTGTTCATTTTTGAGACATGCATTTATAAAATACCTGAGATTGGATCCTCTTGCCTCAGCCTACCAAAGTCCTAGGATTACAACTGTGTCACCATGCCCACGTGGGGGAGGAGGGACTCAGAGAGCAAAGTTGATTTTTTTTGGTGGTACCAGGGATCAAACCCAGGACCTTGCACTTGCTAAGCAAGCACCTATACCACTGACCTATCTCTTTGGCCCTGGAGAGCAAAGTTTGATGCCTTAATGTTGTCTATAAAATGTAGAAGAGGTTGGGAATGTAGGCCTCTATATTAAGTATTAAGTGCCTGCCTGGCAAGTGCAAGGACCCAAGTTCAGTCCCTGTAGACAGGATGACTGTGTGCATGTGTGGGTCTCAGAGAATTGGCTCCTTATGTGCCCAGCACTCAGTTGTTGTCCGATCCCATTCTGAACAGAGAAGGTAGCTCAGGCCTTCAGTTTGTCGTTAAGGACAATGCATTCACTGTATATTTCAAAGGCTGACTTCAATTTGAAAAATATAAGATGTAACTAGAGTTGCTCCCTGTGTTTTTCTGTCCTAGTGTTCTTTATGGCTGTCACTGCCCTATCAAATGCATGTGCTCCACACAGAAAGTGCTGCTCAGCATTAAGTGGTTTTCCTCTGCTTGTCTTGACAGAAGCCCCGTCTTCTACTACTCCTCAGGCACTGTGCTGGGCATAGTGATGACATCAGTCTTTATCCTGCTGTTGGTGAAAAGATACATCCCAAAGGTAGGGTCCTATGTGCAGATGAAGCAGATGCAAAAGCCATCTGCTTCCGCATCTAGGTATGAAAACTAGCGGCGATCATGTAACTCTCCTGTTCTGCATTTCTTAATTCATTGTATGGTCTTCACAACATAAATTGACTTTAAAATGTCTTTTTGTGGAGAGTCCATTATGCAATATTATTATATGTAGGCTTATCAAATCATTAAATATTAGTGATACTTTTTGAGACTTTTCTAGGTGGTTTTTAGGTTTATTGAGACAAAGTCTATAACAAATAAAAAGCTTCTCTTATCTTGGCAGAAATTTGGAATCTCATGATGCTAAATCTTTGGGACCTTAACAGCACTACTATGTCTGGGTTTTACTTTGTAAATAGTTCTCCAACACACTTTCAGTAAAATAAAGTCCTGAATTTAGCTGAAGATAAAGTACATCAATTCATGATGATAATGCTGCATTTACCTGTTAAAGTGCTTACAGCACCAGCATTTACTTTGTGTAAATGTGTTTCCTTGAGTAGTGCCTCTCCGACTCTGATGTGCATGCCAGCCCTGGGAATCTTAGGAAGGTGCAGATTCTGGCCTGCAGTCTGTGCTGGGGCTAGAGAGCCTACATTTCCCACAGTCCCCCAAGCAGAGCTGCATTGCCCAAGTCCCCTGACCAGAGCTGGCCCTGCTGTCTGGGGCTGGTGCCTTGACTCACAAGATGCTGTTGACTTCAGTTCAGTTTGATGCAGAAGTTTCTAATACAAAAAATTTTCTTTGCTTCTACTTTTACAAAGTAACCAAACCAAAAAAAAATATTTAATTTATTTTCTTCCACACACAGTATAGCACCTTTTTGGCTTTAATGCTTGGTTGTTGGTTTGCTTCCATTTATGGTATGTACATATTGATGGAAGAGCTGCAGTGGCTGTGGTACAGAAACGGAATCTATATATTAGGTAGGTAAATATTTTTAACACTGAATTCTATTAGCTGGAAAGTACAAGTAACAGACTTCTTTGGACATGTTTCTCTCCAGCATCTAAATTTTTCCTTTAAGGAAAGATGCTATTAAAATAACATTTTCCCTTATTTTACACTCATAATTGGTGATTTTATTTCATTCAGACTCCATTTTAAACCATTTCTCTATAATCTTTCTTAGTTTTCTGTGGTCAGGACCAGAAGAACATAAAAGACCAAGGTTGTGTGCTCATAAGCCCAGCATTGGCTGAGGCAGAAGGGGTTACATGTTCAAATACAGCCTGGACAGTTTAGTGACTTAGCAGACCTAGTATCAAAATTAAAAATGAAAAAGGGCTGCAGATAAAGTTGTTGTGAAGACCCTTAGTACTGAAAAGCAAAAAGTTGCCCCTGTGACTACATATATTTCTGAATTGTGGTTAAGCTTTTTTTTTTTTTTTTTGTCTTTTTGAGACAGGGTCTCGCTATGCAGTTCAGGCTGGCCTTGAGCTCACTTTTTGTAGCCCAGGCTGGTCTGGAACTTGCACCAATCCTCCTGCCTCAGCCTCCCGAGTGCTGGGATTATAGGCGTGAGCCACCATGCCCAGCTGGTTAAGCTTTAACCACATGTAACTTGTAAAAATTTGTCAAAAGTGTAACTATTTTTTTTCAGTATGAAAGGTAAGAAATTCTAAATATAAAAACTTAACTTTTTAAGGGCCGGTAAGATAGCTCAGTAGTCTAAAGCACCTGCTTAGGCAAGCTTAGGCAAAGTGCAGGGACCACAGTTCTATTCCTGGCACTACATGCCACCAAAAAAAAAAGAAGAAAAAAAGACAAAAACTTAACTTAAGAAACAGAGAGGCAGGGGCCCGGCGGGATGGTTCAGTGGTCTAAAGCACCTGCTTGGGGAAGCTTGGGCAGCTTCAGGGACCACGGTTCAATCCCCGGCACCACATGCTGCGCCAGCCCTGCCCTCAGGGTGGACTGAGCCGGTCATAAAAATGAGTGAATAAACAAACAAAGGTTCTGAAACAAGAATAAAAATTTAAAAAAAAATTCTTTTAAACTTTTAAAAATTAAAAAAAAAAAAAAAAAAGAAACAGAGAAGCTAAAAGAATTTCTTTACCTTGTTTCATTTTACCAAAACAACTTTTACAGTGTAAAAGAATGGACCAGAGAACCCTCAGAACCAAATATACATACATAAAGTCACCTCCCCTAGAACAAAGCAGTTATTTTTTTTTTTCCTAAAAACGTTATACCTTTACCACCACCACCTCCACCACTACCACCCCACCTCCTCCCCAGCTCCCAGCACCGCTGCAGCTTGCATCCGGGGCCTCACACACCCCACCGCATGTGCTCCACCCCAGCTGTAGCTATGCCACTCATCTATGTGAGGGGCTTCCGAGTACATGACAGGTGACATAGTAGATGCCTCTGAATACTTCACTGTGCATCTCTGAAACACCAGAACATTCTCTGTGGAGTCATGTAACTTTACTTGTGTGTGTGGTGCTGAGGACTGAAACAACCTTGTGTGTGCACACTCTAGGCTACATACAGCCCTTGCGCCACTATTAAATTTTTTAAAATTAATATTTACACAAATCATCTATTACCCAGGCCATGTTGAAATATCGCTCTTGCGCTTAATGGCTGGTTTGAAAAAAAACTAGTACATAGTATAGAAAGATAGTTTGCCCCTCATTGTGTTCTGTTAATCTCTTAATCTACAGGAGTTTCTTTTTAAATCATGGTGGTATGCTGGGGAGACCAAGTGAGTTATTTTATAGCCTTCCCACTTCTGGGTTTACCTCATGACTGTTGCCGGCATAATGTCACCATCCTTGTCTCCCCCACATTTTCTGTACACTGATAATTAGATCTTGAGGATTGCAGATACATAATTTATCACTGTTGGATGTAATACATAAGAGGTGAAGTGGACTTTGCCTTGGCTCGCATCTGAAAACAGGGTATCACAGAGTCGTACCATTGCTAATGGTGACCTGAGCTCTGGATTAGCAGGGTGACTGCGTGACTCTTCCACTGTTAAGTTATATTTTCCATCTATAATTAGAAGAATTTAAAAAAAAATGTAAAGTAGGGTGTATAGCAGACAGTGACAGCCACTTTGACTTATTTCGGACCAAACAACCATGATAACATGTGTGCCTCTTTTTCCAGGCTATGTCCTGGTAGTTGGATTTTTGAGCTTTGCTGCCTGCTACAAACGCGGGCCGGTGGTGGACGCCCGGAGCAGAACTCTCCTGCAGTGGACGCTGCGGCTGCTTTCCCTGGTCCTGATCTACGCAGGCGTGGCAGCGCCTCAGTTCGCCTGCGCGGTGTCACTCCTGCTCCTTGGCTCCCCAAGTCTGCCCTACATCCTGAAAATACTGCGTTATCTGAAGCGGTACATATCAGTTCTATTCCCAGTATATTTGACATTATGAGCTCTAGTTTTATTTACTGTTTGGGGGATTCTTTTTTGTGCACATCATATCTGATCTCAAAATACTGTTTAACCTGGAGTTTTTACTCAGCGCAAGAGGAAAGTGCTCCAAGCATTCGATCCCATCTCCATCTCCAGTCTGCGTTAATCTTTCCAAGGTGTACCACCAGTTACTAGGTACTAGGTAGTTAGAGCTCACCCAAACTTTACTAGAGTCAGTAGTAGTGTCACCTGGGCTCTGGGTTACCTACAGTTTCTACTTTGATTCTGGGCTGCCTTTCATTAGAGCCAAAGACTGCTTTCATGCTATTAGTTATGCTTTTAAGATAAAGAGTTTTGGGGTGGACAAAAGGATCATAAAGAGTGAAAGTGTTCTTCATTTCATTATATTGGGGGGTTCTTTATTTCTTAGGTTTTATTTTTAATTTTATATATATATATATATATATATATATATATATATATATATATATAGTACAGAGTAGGGCCTGCAAGATGGTTCAGCAGTCTAAAGCACCTGCTTAGGCAACTGCAGAGGTTGATCCCTGGCACCACGTGCTGTGTAAGCCCCACCCCCAGGGCAGGCTGAACCGGCCACAAAAAAAGAGAGAGAGAGAGAGAAAGCAACTAAAAACTAACCCAAAACATTTTTAAGAACTCAGGGACACATATAAATGTTTATTAAAAACGGTATCATTATTTTTATGAGAGTCTTCTATTTCTAATTTTTTAGATACATGCATCTTATGAGATTTAGGACTTTCTACTTGAAAAAAGAAAGTTCCCAACTGCGAACCATCAGCACCTAGGATAAGAACTGACATGAATTGTACATAGAAGACCTTTGTACAGCATTTATTTGTACTTTCTCCCTAGGATCAGGTAGCAGCACTGCCACTAGGTGGAAGTGATTTCCCACAAATCCAGCCTTGGCCTAGAGAGTGAGTGGCAGGCATGTGTCCCGTTGGTTTCTAGAAGAGGCTGTCAGCACCTTGCTGCTTTGGGCCCAGGAGAACCAGTAGACCAAGTGTAAAGGAGCCAGGCTTCTGTCAGATTTGTGATTAGAATTCACTGAGAAAAAGACCTAATAAATGTCTCTGGCAGAACTGATTTCTCCAAGGCCTTTCTTGTTCCAGGAGAGCAAAGCAGTGTTTCACATCGAAGTGGCCGGTGGCAAAACACCTCACGGAAGAGGAGTACAGGGAGCAGGCCGAGGTGGAAACAGCCCGGGGTCTGGAGGAGCTGCGCCGGGCCTGCCGCCAGCCCAACTTCCCCACGTGGCTGGCTGTGTCCAGACTCCAGGACCCTAAGAAGTAAGCCCTGCTCAGCTGCTCCAGCCCCTACTTGAGTGTGAATTATTTTGGGAGCAGTGGTGTTGTGGGATGGGCTCTTCAGCTCAGGAGCAAAGGATGCTGAAGTTGTTAGAATCCTCTGGGCTCACTGCCCTCACCGTAGGATGGCTGGTGCCCGAGTAAACACCGGTCTGCTGGCGTGCTTTGATCTCATGTGAGACATTGACACTAAAGTAATGAATACTAGATCTCTGTGTCAAAAAAAAAAAAAACTAGGGGGCCCGGCGGGATGGCTCAGTGGTCTAAAGCGCCTGCTTGAGAAAGCTTGGGTGGTCTCAGGGATCCCCGGCACCACATGCTGCACCAGCCCTGTCCTTGGGGGAGGCTGAGCCGGCCATAAAAAAATGAGTGAATAAACAAAGGTTCTGAAACAAGGAAAAAAAAAAAAAACTAGGGACAGGAAGGAGCCAGCTGTAAGAGTGGGCACACTTGGCTGCTGGGACTGTCCTTTTCCTGTGCCGGTCACAAGTGCCATTCCCCCTTCATTCTTGGAGTAGAAGTGCCATTCTCTGTGGAAAGAAAGTCAAACTGCATTAGGGGGACAAGTGGCCAGGCTGTGTTACCTCCCAAATAGGCTTTTCTGTGCTAAAGCTTTCTTTAAGCACCAAAAAAACTGTTATTAGATTTGCAGACTTTGTTCTGGGATCCAACCACTTGTCACCTAAGGAAGTGACTCTGCACGACGCACAGTTTGGCCTCGGTGGCGTCTTCCTGGAGGAGCAGCTTTTTAACCCACACGCTGACAGGCTCCCCGCAAGCCAACCTCACGCTGGCGAGGACGCTGGCGAGGACGTGCACCAGGGCCCAGCTGCTGGTGAAATCACGCAGAACTGCTCTGCGGGCAGCAGAGGAGGAGAAGATGTGCCTGGAAGGACAGCGGCCTAGACTGGGAAGGCCTCAGCATCCATGGCAATTCCTGGTGCCTTCCGTCCTG